>JAHLJT010009419.1:188835018-188903890 GCA_031308135.1 Acheta domesticus | reverse complement strand
CTCCTGAATTCATAATTTTCAGTTTTTCCGCTACCTACTTCATTTTGATAACAAGATACATGTCACATACGTTGAGTACCTGCTTTTAGTGCGGCAATAGTGCAATCTCTTAGCTTTTCACAATTCGTGTACCTGTAATCTAAAATGCCACAAGCTATTCTAAGTTTCTGCTTTTCAGTTATGATACTGTTTAAGTTTTAATTTGTGTAATATTTCCCTGCTATTTATAAAACGTTTAAACTGTTTTTAAATTTTCAAACTGTTCAAAACTTATTAATGTTTTCGGAGATGTACTTACCACATTACGTAATTCAAGTGCACTTGTGTCAGTTCTTTATGATTTTCTAAAACTTACTATTACGAAATATTCCAAGAGTCATGATCGAAAATTACTTTTATTTCATTTTTTAATTATTTGTGATCCGGATATACAGAGAAACGCATTTTATAGCACTATCTGTATTATTTCCATTGTCATGTGAGGAGAAACCTTGAAAGAGATGATGTTTCTCGTGATGCCCAGAACCAGCACCACGCCCTGCATTGTAGTTGCAGATATTTCACCCAGCACGCGCATCTCACTATAATTGCGTTCTGCTGCAGGTAGATGTTTCTTGTGTAATGGTTTTCAATAGAACGGAAAACTGAATATTGAGTCATTTGGTAGTTGAAGTTAAAGAAAACATGAACTCTGACTGCAATTAAATATATACTTTTAATCGATTCAGGAAACAAATCGGTGCATTTCATCCTATTTCTTTTGACGACTGAGCCTTCTCAGGCACCTACTACATCGATTCCTGATGCTCGTAGAATGGTTTAATCATTAAATAAGATGCTTCCAATAAGTAATATTGAGATAGTACAATGCTCTAATTGTATTCCAGTGAAATTTTGATCGTGGTAAAAACACGAGATTTCATTATGGTGAAAGGCAATGGGGATTTACAGAGCATGGTGTCAAAAAATGTGATTTTTTAAAACGGATAGATTGGTGATTTGTATTACCTAAGCATCAGACTCTTTACTTCTGATAATTATTTTTTCCGGACATATTGTTGTCCTACAAATTGTCAATAGAAACCTGAACGTGAAAAGAACTAGATTCCTAAACAGCTAACCGCGGTTTAACCGCTAGAATTACGTACCGATTTGTTAAATAGGAACGCTACTGTTGAGTAACATTTCCACTCATGTAAATATTATTATTATTAACCATTTGCCTAATATTTCTATAGAAAATAAATTACAAATAAACAGTATTCTTCAAAAATGTTCGGCAGTCAGTAGAAGATTTTTACACTGAAGAAATTACGTCGTATTGAATCTAATCATTTACGCTCGGGAAAAAGGCAGCTCCATTTTCGCGGTAGATATCAAAATGAACTGCTTTTGAATTGCCCCGCAAAGAAAGGTACACGTTACCCAAAGATTTTCAGATGATGTAGAAAAAACAATTTTATTGATTTAAAACATTTAAATATGTGTGAATGTATATATTTAGCATTTTAGGCACAGATTAATCCAACTTTTCCAGCTAGCGTGTTCGCAGGCAAACTATTTCAAATCATTTATTTAAATTATTTCCACCTAGTAATACACAATGCCTACTATGCTTCCCGACATTTCGTCGTTGGGTTAAAATTTCGTTTATGTAAATGGGAATTAATTGACGCCTCAATTGACACTTAATTAGCATGTTCCTATTTCTCGGCCTCTGTTTGCAATCTTTTGAGCAGAGTACGTCCGCAGCCACGCAGCGTAGCTTGATAGATTGATTAGCGATTCCGGACGCGTAACAGCTA
The DNA here is from genome assembly GCA_031308135.1 of Acheta domesticus. Taxonomy (NCBI): domain Eukaryota; kingdom Metazoa; phylum Arthropoda; class Insecta; order Orthoptera; family Gryllidae; genus Acheta; species Acheta domesticus. The sequence goes on along the minus strand of JAHLJT010009419.1, from coordinate 188,902,085 downwards.
AGTCATTAGTCACGTAAGTGTAGTGCATGTTTTTCGTCGGAGATGGCGGCGGTCATCCCTCGCTGATAGCGAGATCCGGCGCCGACCTCGTTGGGTTTTTCCAAGAGAGATTTTCCCACTAGGTAGCTCCAACTGGGTAGGACAAGCTCTAGGTTCTCGACTGGTCTCGCGGCATGTGTAAAGGATGTTAGAGTAAGTGTGTGTACGTAAAAGGGCAAGGATAGAACAAGGAAGTAAGAAAAGGAAACCTAGGACCTCCCCCGTCAGAGCACTGCAGTGACATCATTTGATGCTCTGAGCCACCTCTCCGTCGCAGCGTAGGGCAACGACTAGGCAGCGTACGTCCGTAGCTGCGTGTTGAGTTCATTATTTGATTCATTCATTGCGGCGGCGATGGTGTAACAGTTAGCATATCGTATTGTTGGTGGGTTCAAACCTGTTCGAGGGGGTGAGCGTGTTTTTTAGGGCGAAAGAATCCTTCGAACGCCTTCCTTCGTGAGGGGAAGTAAAGCGGCTGACCCATGTTAGTAGGTTTCACTGCATGTAATAGATCCTCAAGCCTAAATGAAGCCTCTGAGCTAATTCAAATCGCTTGTTTCGCCGCCCATGAAATACCTTCTTTCTCCGGTAGTTGGTAAAAGGAGCTTAGCGAAATTGCATGGTCACACGGAAGAGCAACCTCATGGCCACGTCTTTGCCACATAAAAGAATTCAATTCCAATTCTTCTCTTCTGACATCAATGTGAGGTGTAGGGCTCCCAGAGCAGTGCAGCATTCCTCGTTTATACGTTTATAAAAAGGCGCGTGCTGTATCGAAACCAGAGGTCACCTTGGCAACGTGGATAACATCACAGAGCGGGTGGGCGGGCGAGTGGGGACAAGGGAAGGGTAAAACAAAGCAACAGCAATAAAATCACGTGATTATCTTGCCTTGCACACACAGTTCTTCTCCGCATTTTATGAGAAGAGTTCACGCGAAGAACTTGAATGATTCCTCCGCTCACAGCAATATCAACAACCATTGTTTGGTGTACATTTATTTGCGTAATTATAACAACAGTAATGATAACCTTCACAAGCATCGTAACCGAGTTTGCCCTGATGCTCTATTGTCTGATTGTTTTCTGATCCAAGTGATTTCTGGAAAAAGAAGAATGAAAGGCGTTCCAAAAGTTCCAGAGGGCCACAGCGGTTTCTCTGAGCCAATGTGAAGTAAGAAAATCACGAACATAAAACGACGAGAAAATCTTAAGAATAAATATGATATCAAAATAATATGAAATAAGTCATAGGTTTCACCATAACAGTATTATTTATGAGATAAAAATACAATAACAATAAGAGTAAAACCTTAAAACCTACGACTCGTGCATTGCGTTCCACTTTTAGCTTCGTATACTAATTAAATGACAAAAGATCAAATTGAAAAAGCTGATGTATAAATAAGAATAAGAAGAACACTAGGTAACCTCTAGAAATCCATGTTAAGTTATATATTTTATAGTCAAGCAAACATACAAATATTGCTGACTTTTACGTCTGTTGGAAACAAGCCAATTCTTTGAGAAGTACTTGTTTACTTATTTTATGGATTTTGAAGCTTACGATCACATTGTAAAATTATAGGTTTTCACTAGTCCTTGAAAATCTTTCATATAATTATGACATTTAATTATGATGAATCTGCAATATCATTGTATTCAATAGTGCGGTTACATTTCTACGTACGAGTAATACATTTTTTATAATTTGAGGTATTATCCATTCTAAGTTCAAGAACATAGAAGTAATAAGAACAAGGACGAATTATTCTTTTGATTACTATCAGCGAGGAAAAGTGAGCCGAGAGCAAAAGTGAGCAAGTTTTGAGAAAATTCTGTTTTAGATATTTTGAAAAAAATTAGCACTAATTGTCTAAAACTATGCAAACATCAAAATAACAATTTCAAACTTTGCAAACATGCTTCGTGTTTGTCCAGAACGATTGGAAAATATAAATTTTGAAAAAATCGTCAGAACTGTTTCTCTGGCGCTACCTTTATGCAGAGACAGTTTTGCAATCATCCATTTTTTTTGTATCAAGGAAACCACAAATTGCGGATTCTGACTACACAACATATTAGAGAAAGTAATTTATTACATACTCGTACATAGAAACAAGCTTTATCCACTTCTTCGATTCAAGGGCCCACAATCCAAGTTTCTCTGTTTGAAAAACTTCCATTTCTGTCACAATTGCAATTTTATATCTTTACTATAACTGTATTTGCGCCATATTTTTTTATTCGCACTTTCACCTTTTTGGAGATATTTAAAGAAAGAATTGGAACCATTTTGAGAAAAATGAAATGAAAATATAGTATCTTTGCTCTTAATACAAAGCTTGTCCTCATTATTAAAAGATCCGTTTTAGTTTTCAAGGGCCTCAACTTGAATCAGAATCGATCCGATAATTTATATTTTGGGGAACATCCTATGTGCTAGTGTTGCTTACAGTCGGATAGACATAGGCAGATGGGAAGACCCGTTTCTTGAATGAACATTTTTCCCTTTCAGACTTTTCAAAACGCGTATTTCCGTCAAGACAAAAATTTATTGCATTGCATTCATGCTTATTATACGAGAAATTCAAAAGAACATTCTTACTTCTAGTCCTTTTGTCTAATATTAGAATCAGTTCTTCCCATGAATTGTCGCAATTCGGCAATGATCATTAGTAATGAAATAATAATGATTGAATCGGAAGGGACAAATAAGGTTCAATTCCTGAGAACAAAATGCCCTTGGAATGTAGACGCTGGAACTGGATGGGAAGGAAGTTGAAAACGTTGCGTGAAACACTGGCGTTGATCTGACGTTGTCAAGAGTCTGGAAGTCCCCAGAAAATCCGCAAAAGGGGAAGGGAAACGGGAAGATTCGAAGTTCTCGATGCAGTAGCTTCTGAGAATCCCTTGGAGAAATCCATTACGAAACAGAGCCACCAAACGTCGCAGCTGAAGCGTTTCCTTTTTACGTGGGCGCGCATAAAGCACTGCATAAGATGGACGTGACCTGGCGGATTGCACCTCTTAACTGCGCACATTCTCTTTTCTGATGTTCAGTTTTCTAAGAGAGGTCCCAGTGCACAAATACAGTTTAATATTTCACAAGTTTACTTTTATATGCCTGGTTACCTTACCGTCTTTTTACCTCGAACCTTCGTTCCATAAGCGCAGTTGCATTAGTTCAAATTCCCTTTACAGTCACAACATACCAATTTCCATTGAACAGGGAGGCTCTGATACGTACAGGATTACTAATCTCTGGCTGAGCTATGGAATGAATGTGAACCCAAGGGAAGCATGAGATCCGCAAGGTTCCAGTTCGTACCCCTAACAGAATGCATGGAATATCTAAGAGAATTGTTAAGGTTGCATAATGTAATTGCTTTTATATAATTTTAATATTTTGTGTTTCTACAACCTCAGCAAATACCGTATTCGATGGTACCAAGCTTTGTCATAGCTTTGTGGAAATATTTATTTTCTGGTCTCTTTCTGGGTGCATCCCCATGAAAGCACGTCTTACGGCACTTATGTAGGGGACTACGCGGCAGACTTCTTTTATACTACTCTGATCGAGATTATTGTTTTGATTACTCCACTCATGAAATCAACACCAAGACGTTTAACGATACTTTTGATTATGTCAATCAGGGCAGTGTATCTCAAAAAATTTATCACTTTTTTCTATCCCATTTTTCTTACCAGTTCTCTCTATTGGCCAGTCACAAGCTGCGATACATCAATCATATGGGGCCGTCTTCACTTTGTGATGTATTTGAAGGAGGGGGCAAATAGCCATGCCCCCTTCCAAAAGCCAACCTTTGTTTTGTAACTTTATTCCATTTACTGAAAATAATTACAAATTATACATGGGGCTATATCTCATTACACCCCAAACAGTTTTTTTTTACTATTAATCCACTCGTATCTCTTCGCCGCTAAAACATGAGATCCGGCACCATCAACATCGACTATCAGCAGTATCCCCGCCAGTAAAACCCAGCCGGCGTACGCTCTAAACTCTCGACTGATCTCCCCACATACGTGGAAATGAAGTGCTTGTCAGATGGTATCTGGCGAAAGGAAGGAAGGAAGGGAACAAAGATGAGCAAGGAAATATCCCGCGCGGTCTGTGGCCCATTTAAGGAACTGCTCCAGCATTCGCTCGGAGAAACCTTAGAAAACAACCGATCAGAGCAGCTGGCCGGTATAATCCTCCTCCAAATATCCGACAAATTTGACTCTTCTCTATCTACCTAACGTCGAAAGTCCATCGCTGTCGGTCCTATACGCGCAATTTCCTTGATATTCCACACCGGGGGTGCGGGGAGAGGAGGGTTCTGGCTACGACACGGCTTCAAAGAGCGTACGAACTGTGGGCATGAATTTAACGCGCTAAAGCACGCCACGAGAAGTGCTACGATGTTTTGAAAGTACGAGGATGGTTGTTTGCCAGCATCATAAATTGGTACGTGCCGTTCCGAGTCGAACCTAAGTATCTCAACGGGCCGTGCTATTCAGCGCTGGGTGAGGACTAGAGCAGTGGTGTCAAGGTCTGCTAATGATGGCAGTGGCACACTTCGTGGCATCGTGTCATGCCACGAGCTTATATGTGGAACTAGCGCCGAGAAAGGGAACTATTAATAACCCCACCGTTTTACAATAGGAACGGCGTTGTCTCTGGTGGCGGGGTAATGAACTGCGCGAAGGGGCGATTTCGTCGTGACATTCGTACAACGTACTCCCTCTCGTGGCATCGACCTTGACAATATTGGACTAGAGAGTTCATGTATCAAGAAAACTTGCGAGAGCAATACTCACTTTCTAGGACCACCCAGTCAGAATCGCTGCACTGACCTTACACTGGATAGATGATGGGAAGGAGTTAATGATTGTGAAAGAAGATTGATCATTAAGGATGGAAGACTGTTCGTATTAGTTACGTGGTGGTGGAAGCAAATCATGGCTCAATCACATGTGACAACACCAATTCCTTGCGCGGGTTTCGAGCACACCACGAGCGGTTCCGCTCACGTAGATGCTGCTGACCCAAGCTGCTAAACCTCCGGAAGATTTGAACAAAACGGATGAGCGGAAACTGAGACCATCGACATTCATCAACCAATAGTCCCGCCGCACCGGCTCCAAAATGAGGGGCTACTTTCTATATACTCTTTCTCTATACTGCGTAAGCAAGTAGCGAGGAAAGGGAAAACGTAAGGATCAGATACATTCCTTAAAATAGATATCTGGAGCCAAAGCAATCAGAAAGAAAAAAATAATTCCGGAATCTCAGTTTAGTAGTTCTTTAAACTCATTGTCTTAAAATTATAATAGTAAAATTAATAATAACCATTACATATTGTAAAGTCGTAAATCAGCGCAGAGACAAAGTCAGTAATAGCTATAGCTTTTATGAGTAACATGCTAATTTTTCCCCAATTAAACATTTTTTAGACGAAAAACATTAAAACTTCATTAATCAATGTTCGATAGTAATTAAGATTAAATATTTATTAATATAGTTTTCGAGACCACGTAGTAGAGCTGAATTTCAGAAATGTAAATATTACAAAAGTTGATCTCCGGTTATCTGCCTAGGGTCGTGCTTGAAGTATTACACAACAGTACTCACGTAGCACAGAGTGCCTCTTGAAATAAATGTGTCAAATGATACGCCACAGACAACAAACTCGACGAATTATCTCGTACATGGTTATTAATAAAACTCAGGAGGCCAAATAATTGTCACCTTAAACTGGGTCGCAGGGCCATAGAATCTGTGGAGGTGGCTCGTGGCCCGGCTTCTACGCGGCGTGGCGCAGCCCAAGAGCTACGTTTTATCTGCGGGCGGGGCCGAACGGAGGTTTACTGCGCGGCTGGTTCAATGTCGCGGTACGAGATAAACGTCCCGCGCACGATGCTCGTGCGGCCGACACGCGCGTTGCGTGGTGCGTCTTAAGGAACGAAGCGGAGCCTGTTTTCTAATAAAACTCAATTATTTTCTCTTTCTCTCTCTCTCTCTCTCTCACACACACACACACACATACACACACTGTCCCCCTCTCTCTCTCCACATTCATCTCTCTCATCCTCATCCTTTTTCCAAACTCATCTCCTTCATTCCCTCTCCCTCTCTCCTCACTCATATTTCTCATTCTCCCCCCTCTCTCTCTCTCTTTTCACACCCATCTCTCTCTGCTCTCATTATTTCCTCTCTCTCCATACTCATCTTTTTCATTCGCTCCTTCTCTCCTCACCCATCTCTCTCATTAGCTCCTTCTCTCTCTCCACACTCATCTCTCTCATTCGCTATTCTCTCTCCTTATCTCTCTCTCATTCTCTTCTTCTCTATCTCTCTCACTCTCTCCCCTCTGTCTCCACATTCATCTCTCCCATTCTCTCCCCTCTCTCCACACTCGTTTCTCTCATTCGCTCCTTCTCTCTTTCTCCACACTCGCCTCTCTCATTTACTCCTTCTCTCTCTCCACACTCGCCTCTCTCATTCGCTCCTTCTCTCTCTCCACACTCATATCTCTCATTCTCTCCCTGTGTGTGTCTGTCTCTCTTCTAACTCAGGACAGGTCAGTGTCTAGCTCTGATCACAATTTGAAAAGACGTCAACCATCGAAACTCCAAGAACCCCGGAAGGCTGAGACTTGTCACAACATTCGACAACACACCCGATAACATTGCAATATTACTTATACCCCCAGTATAATACACGGAAAGTGAAATTCGATCCATAGTACGGAATATGTCGGTATTTCGATGTATGGATTATTTCTCCAGGAAGTGTCACAATATAAAAAATACCCGAGCGATTAAAGCGATTTGCGGATTTCAATATACGTATTACAGTCAGACACGAGTTACACACTTAAGTCTAGAGGGAAAATCAGCACAGTTCAAATGTGTTCCAAAATTGCTTCATTTTCTTTACTTTGATTCTGATGATGTTTTGAAGTTAATTTCAATTACAAATATAATTACTATAAACTTGCAAATTTGAAGGTATTTTTTTTCTTCAAAGGGATTAGTAATTTGAATAAGATAATAACTTATTATAAAATGATTATCTATACCTTTGTAAATTTAACATAAATCCACAATACGATGTAGAATTTTGAAATATTTCCTCCGTTAATAAATTGTAATTGTTTCAAAATGTGAAATTAAACATTCATTTCAAAGTTCTGAACCAATTTATATCACTTATAATTCCTTGTAGTGTATTTGAATACTAAAGAAAGAAGTGAAATACATCACTCTATTTTGGAATAATCACAATGAACATTATCTTGCATTAAGTACAACTAAACAACTCTCCGTGTCATTCACTGACACGTCCACATTCGTCCACACACACAAGCACACACACACACACACACACACACACACACACACACACACACACACACACTTATGTGAAAAAGGCACCTACCATTTTTTGTTATTGAAGACAATACAGTAGTCGTTTTGGATGACGTGGACTGCTGACACTGCTGAAAAATGATGTACCTGTCAGTGGCGAGCGCTTCCACATAGACCACTTAATAGAAGCACACAACTGTGGCGAACTATCGAGGTGTCTTGCATGCCTATTTCCGCGTTCAGTTATCGTCAAGGAACTAAAAGTCTATCTAATACTCGATGAAACTTGCTTGATCATCAGCATGTGGGGATTATACAGCGAGATTGTTGTAGGCATTCTTTGAAAGCGCTTAGTGACAACAATAAAATACTTTTTTCTACTCCCATTGTATAACGCTGTCTTTGGATGGCTGCAACCAGTTGCATAATGATGGTCATTTCGATACAGATTTCATTATGATACAGGTTCTTGGCCAATAACAGAGACGCTTACAAATCAAGTATTGTCACTTCATTAATCGTTGAGAATTGTTGCAGTAAATGTTTCGTTCGAGTGTGCATATTAAAATTGCATTTAATATTATATGAAGCTTCTCAGTTTTAATTTTATTTTATTAGTAGTAATTTTTACGTGAAATATTATTAAAAATAAATTGGATCGTCATTTCACTTTTATCCTATTTGACTAGCGCAGTGGTAGTTATTGAAGAGAACTTTCAGTGAGGTTAAGATCTGAACGCAAGTCATTTTGTGTTATTTGCTGCTTCTGTGTGGTTGTGCTTTAAAAAACGGCCAATTCTTTAATTTAAAAGATTTAGTGAATGGTGGTTCTTTCAAATGGTCTTGACGTTTCCGGAAATGAGAGCAAATGCGAAAATATGGAAGTCGGAATATTATTGCCGCAACTTTTGTAGTCCCTCGCCGGCGCTCTGGTAAAGCACAGCCACCTGCGGGTGTAGGGTGTCCGCTAGGTGGCCTTGGCTGAATCTTGCACGTCGACTGCCAGGAAACGATTCAGTGGAGAAGTTTAACTTATAAAAGTTACCATAAGTCGTAGAAAAAGTACCGTATGAAACTCGATGTAATGGGTATTAATACACTCGTGTGAAGTTTACGATACTCGCTCGTACCTCGCTCGTATCGTAATATCACACTCGTGTATTAATACCCATCATTACATCATCGTTTCATAATGTACTATTTTCGGTAATATGACAAAAAATAAAATGTGTTTATTGCATTGTCACTCAGGAACCAAATTCAAACCAATTTAAGATATGCGGTCTATACTTCTCCTTGAACTGTTGACAGAACGACTGAAGTTGATAGATTAAAAGGGAGCTTCCACTCAATTATGGTAGATGGCAGATCGTGAACAGTTTTGAAACATTGACATATTTCAAATAAAATCTTTCTTGTAATAGAATTATTACAACTTATTGAAAAGCGACCAATTCTTTTGGAGTTTACTTGCTCTCTATTTTTGCATATTTTGGTGAAAACCTTGCGATCGTATTGAATCAGTTCACCGACTTTAGAATATTCTCTAAGCTCTCTCAATAATGTTCACTCTTGTGAAACTTACAAGCAGGAAAAAGCCAATTGTTCAAATATTTTAAATCATTACCAAACATGAAGCTCTACATGATTGTTACAACTTATACTCGGACGTAAAATATCGTACATTCATGCAAAATAGACTGTAGGCTCAGATACAGATGAGATTATTCAACAGATGATGAAATTTCATGTTTGTGTTAACGACAATGATGATTATGATGAAGAGACAAACAAATGAACATATTTCTCTAACATTCAGGGAATGAGATGTCACGTTATGACCAAACACTTGAGTATCTCAGTTTGTCCTTCGGGTGTAACAAAACGCCATAAGACGGAAGAAGTGACAGAGATATCCGCGAACATAGCATTTACATACACGTCACGTTGTTTAACGCGCAATTTCCATGCTATCATAATCAGGAATTTTGCGGGTATTCTACAAGTTGTATTGTCGCAAAACCCACAATATTAAATAATTTGCTTTCCATTGTAATAATTTACATAAAATTACTTCTTTCAAATTAATTGTAATAAATAAATACCTCTTTAGAATAATTCCAAACATCAAACTGACAAATAAATCCCCTAATAATATAATTAATACGATTATGTTCTCAAGACTAAAAAAAACGAATTATTTGTAAAAAAGGTAATTTGATTTTATTTAAATAAGGACAGATTTTATGAACATAACTAAAGAATCACCAAATTGTCGAAAGAGTATTAAGACGTTCTTGTTCTCCGGTTCATTGTTCTCCATTTCTTAAATAGTTTTAAGAGTTGAAGATGGAAATCCACATGGTACTGGACTATGTAACTTCACAGGTTACATAACAAACATAAATTTGAAACTCGTGAAGTCACCGAGTCCTGCTCGTCAGCCAACAAGCCAACCACGAAGGACACGCGGGATTTGACGATGACTTCCGCGATGATTGATCGGACAATTTTATGTACGAAATAAACATGTCGGAAACGTACAATTTCGAAAAGCCGCAGCATTCACGAGGTTAAACAAACCAACGTTAAAATGTTAAAAATTGCATAGATTGAAAATAAAGAAAGCTGATATATTGTGGCGTATTTTTTTGTACTTGTGAGACGAATATAATTTAACACGCATTATGATGTCTGACGTTTTCCCTAGCTATTATATTATAAACAAAAATGACTTTTGAACTTAAGTTTTAATATGATACTTCATGTGTCATGTTTCATTATGACACTGTCGTCCATGATCGACAGGCAATTCACCCATGAAATTTTGATGCACTTTCTGAAACGTATGTCATTACGTGCATAATTTGGACGTTATTAGTTGTTTTCACTTGTTCGTATACGTATGTATGGTAATTACGGTGTAATATACGTAGTATATAGTGTAATATAAGTAGTATATTTCCGCATATAGAGAAAGTTATGTAATGCTGCGGCAAAGATTTTCAGACAGAAAAACTCGTATTGTGGGGCCCAGATGCAGAAAAAGTGGATAAATCTTGTTCCAATACATAATAAATTACCTCCTCTAACACGTTACGTAGCCTGATTTTTCGATTTGTGGATCCTTGATAAAGAAAGATCGGTGAATGGGAAAATTCCGTATGGACGTTTCAGTATTCACTGCAGAGATACACTACCAATGGAGATCTGTCGAACTGTTCCAGCTGACAAGTGAAATGAAACTCGCAAATTATTTGATAAATTTACCCTCCGTTTTTGCTGCTCACTACAACTGGACTCCATACCTGAGCTGTAACATTTATTAGTTCCGACAAACCTGCGTGAAGGCACTGTAGGATTATCAGTAAGTCCGCAACTGTTGTGCATGCCACAAAATATGCTAGGGAAAACGGTATACAAGTACTTGCGTGACGGAAAGATGGATGGGACTAAACTCCGGCGAGGGGATTACCGCTGAGATAATACGTATCTACACCTTGCGTCCCACTGCACCAGCCGTTGCTGAGGCGCAGTTGCTGTTTACAATCAAAAACATGTTTACATTGCAAAATACCAGGCATACAAAGGAAAGCTATCATTACTGCCATTTTATCTGGGCGTAAATTTAAGGGAATATACGTGCATATTATGGGTATTGCATAAAAAACTAAGCCTATTATTTATAAAGCATGTGTTACCCGGCCTACAAAGCCGAGATCGCTAAAGCTGAAGGGACGTAGCTCGAAGGGTCGCGTGTTCGAAACTCTCCTCGTGCATGGATGTTTGTGCGTGTTCGTGTTGTTCGTACGTGTTCTTCTACAGTATCCCCTACAGATAAAACAAACACAGAGATCTCTATATGACCAAGTTCTAAAAAAAGCTACTTTAAAAAAAGCATGTGTTACATTGTAAGGCAGAGGAAAGTTTAATTTAGAAATGTAGCGCCTTACATAAAAGAAAATTTACAAAGAATAATTAAATATTGACAACAAAACTATAAATCAGTGCATTTATTTATTCGCAGAATGGACAAGCTGGGAGACAGGGGTAAGATGCGGAGAAGAGGTAAGAGGGTAATAAGGGGTGGGCAAGAAGCGGGACAAGGAGAAAGCGGATCAAGGGAAGAAGCGGATCAATATACGAGTAAGAAGCTGGACAAGGTAAGATGCGGGACAAGGAAAGAAGCGGAACAAGGAAAGAAGCAGAAGAAGGTAAGAAGCGGATTTAGGAAAGAAGCGGGACATGGAAAGAAGAAAGACCGGAAAAGAAGTGGGACAATGTAAGAAGCAGGACAATATAAGAAGCTGTACAATATAAGAAGCGGGACAACATAAGGAGCGGTACAATGTAAGAAGTGGGCCAATTAGAAGCGGGATAAGGTACGAAGCGGGACAACGTAAGAAGCGAGGCAAGGTAAGAACTCGACTTCTCATCGGCAAACGCATTTCAGAGTCAAAACATTCTGAACGCTACATGAAATGCTAAATTATGCTCGGAATGGGTCATACATGGGGTGATAGCGGTCTTATCTCCGCACGTGACAAATGCTTGATCAAGTAAGTACTTCTTTTATGTACGCAGCGGTATGAATGTAAATTTTGTAGGGAGTACGATAGCAAATATAAAAGGGAAAATAAAATAAACATTTTCGTTTAATCGCAGTTTTATGCTTTTTTAGTTAGCGGCTCCCTACTAACCCTTAAAGAAAGACGTTTCAGGTTCAAGGGAATAGTTAACTGCCTTACATTCCCCAAGTCTCTTCATGGTATTTCTGTATTCTAAGTGAAGAATGCGAGAGCGGCCATAGACGAAATTTTAAAAAAAGCATTATTTACTTTTGTATAGCATAACTCTGGATAAGGACACATTTGTTTCAGTTTGAAAGATTATTTTGTGCCTTGGTTGTAAGGTATGCGTGATTGAACACAAAATACTACAAAATGACACCAAAGTCAATCGTGAAGCTAAATTTGAGGTTAATAATATGCTTTTTCGTGTTACTATGTTAACGCTGTTTTAGCACCACTGATCGAGATGTAATCAGTTCCACTTCTAATAGGGTGATTGAATACTGAAATACCTTTTTCTTGTTATCCCATTATATTCACGCCACTTTTGGGCCCTACGTATTGAATGGTAAGCTTCACAGTCGAAAAGAATTAAGTTTAGGCAAAACATTGCACACGTTGAAACTCCTGAGGAGTCATTGTTTCACTTTGAAAGATTACATCTATAGGCGCATTGTCGATCGATTGATTGATTGTCCGTGATTCCGGGCGCGTCAACTACTTAGGTCATTAGTCCCATAAGGGACCGCCCCTCTGGACGGCGAGATCCGTCGCCGACCTACCGTCAACCAGCGGGGTTTTCCCCTCACCTCCCATCTCCTAACCCCTAGTCTCCCATCAGCGGGGCACCGCCCCTCCCAACCTCCCAACCGGTCTCCCGTCAGTGTAGTGGTAGTGTAGTGCACGTTAGTGTAAGTGTGTGTGTGTGTGTAAGGGGTGAGGATAGGACAAGGAAGAAGAAAGAAATATCGCGCGCGGTCAGTGGTCCGTTTGTTAGGGCACTACTCCGGCATTCGCCTGGTGTTGATCGGAGAAACCACGGAACACTATCGATGAGAGCAGCCGGCAGTTAGAATTGTCCTCCAGACAGCGACTGAATTCGATCTAGTTGAAAAGCTAGTGTCGAAAATCCTCCGGGACTCGAACCTAAGACCTCCCGGTCAGAGGGACTGCAGTTACATCAGTTGATGCACTGAGCCATCTCTTCCGGTCGCATTGTCGAGCTTTGCGTCTTTGGCAGCCGTGAACGAGACTAAATTTAGCTCTCATTCTGTCATGAGAGTTCTGAAGGCTCCATCTGAGATCGTGCAATACGTAGCCAAGTACAGTAGAACTTCGTTGAACCGGATCAACTGGGGCCGGGTTGAACCGAATTATCGAATCTATTCGTTAAATATCTAGCGGCACGACCGAGAAAAACGTGAAATGCCGTGAGATATTCCATCGTCAATACAGGGCTGGAAGTGACACGTTATAAAAATCCATGTATAAACAAAATTAACCTTGTGAATTGTAACAAAAACTCATTTTTGGAAATCCCTTCATCTAAATCTTACTCACAAAGTAAATTGATCCTTTCCTACAAATAATCATGTTACAGAACTGATACACAATCAATTTCCAATGTATTGACATTTTATACTTAACATTATACAACATGAAACATTTGCAAAATAATATTTATCCTTTATCAATAAATTTCATACCGTATAGCTTGTTCAGTTAACATAAATAATTACAACCATTACGCAACAAGATATTGAGGATTTTATCCTCTGCAAAGCAAAACGTAATTCTATAAGCGTTAAAATTCGTTAAATTCAGTCTTTCCAAAACTACAGTTATTCACCCGGGTTGGCTAAGCCGCAGCAATGTGGGGCTCCTCGCGTCTGTATCAGACTGCTCTTGTTTGTAATGGAAATAAATCTTTACGTTCTTATCGATTTTTGAAGTTTACTTTCGTGGACGATGATTCACTGGCAGGGACGACCTTCTTTCTTTTGAAGGGGAGAGGATCCTGAAACAGGCGCCTAACCAGTGGCATAGCTAGGGGAGAAGGGGCGGAGGAGGAGGAGGAAGGAGGAAGGGAGGTCTATTGACATTATTTTAAGGGTGACACCAATTAAAACTTTTTATAGTTGGCATTAATTATATTTCAATTATTCTGAATTACATAGTTGTTATATATTGTAAATAAATGAAATGGGCAAATATATTTGAATTTTTATTAAATATTATATAAACTACTCAGTAATAAATATTATTATATTTAATTTGTGATGCGATTAGCCATTAGTTTTGCCCCGGGTGACACCAACTGAAGTTATGCCACTGCGCCTAACGGTACGTCCTCCTCTTCTGTTCTTCACCTAGACAGACGTAACGTGCCCTCAACAGCTTTGTCAAACGAAATAGTCTTCGATCACGTTTGAATTCAGACAGGCCTGCGTTGGGGCCACCGCGCCCCTTTGCTCAGCCACCAGGCAGGGCAGGCCTCGGACCATCGCAGCTACGCCTGCCAGGGCCGTCTCCGAGCATCGCACCCACCGACCACGGAATATTTAAAAACCACGCAAATAATTTTATTTAGGCCAGCCGATCCCCCTCTAAATAATTATCCTGTTTGTTTGTCTTTATAAACATAATATATAGCTGATAGTTTTTGTTAGTGTAGTGTAGTTATTGTTTATAGTGGTTATAATTTATAAGCAAAGTGTGATGTCTATCTGTTGAACTAAGTATTGTTTTCACTATACTCCTGCTTTCTACGAATATAACACATTTTATACCTTAATATTTCAATTATATATTTATATTGAAAAGATATGGATGTTTTCCATATATTTATATATTTTTCATATTCATAAGTATAATTTAAGATGCGACACTCATGGGGTACATGCCAGAAATAACACTTCACTGAATGTTCTTAATTTCTTAAGGGACATTATTTCATAAAGAAATATGTTTTTAATATGGTTATCTACAACTGCTAGACTAGTGTTTATTAGCACTTTTATATACCAACTGCTTAAATGTTAGCAAATTGACCTTTCCATTTAATTAATTAATTTAACAGTAATAAAACAATTTATCTAAATGGGTATCTTACTACTTTTGAAATGAAGTTGCTCATTCCCTACATAAAACAATTTTTTGAAGTCAAAATGCTTTATTTCATTTTTTTTCTCAAGAGCTTTTCTCCAGCCAACAGCCGGTTACCCTTTACGTCCCAATGAAACGAATATTCGACCATACACTAGACACTATGGTCCGATTAAAATAAGTTGGTGATTGACATTTGACAATGGAAGGGAGCGACGTTGACAGTTCGCATACCAGTGAGCTCGTGTTCCCGGGATACAAAGTAAACACTTGAAATAAATACTTATTTAAGTAACCAAAATCATACACTCATATTGTACGACGCTACAGCTTCAGAAGTACAACTGTCAATCACCAACTTATTTTAATCGGACCATAACACACTTGCTGGCTCCTCTGATCTGAGGTCAGCAGAACGCGAGGCCGTCCCCGACAACACATACATGAGAGACTAGGGACAAACAACCATGCCCAAGGCGGGTCTCGAACCCGCGGCCCTTCGCAATGAAGCGCTGAGTCCGTACAGGCTCTTTGCCACCTCGGCCATCCAGGTCGGCAAAATGTCTAATAAATATATAAAATTAAGTTCAGACTTCTGTTTTCTTCGAAGTTTTCTTTCACTGTGTTTTGTTGGACGAATAAAAGAATTGAATAATAGAATGTGAACAGGCTTGAATATAGGTTGTAGATAGTAGAATGGGAGCGGGCAACGAAAGCGAACTGTAACAAATATAGAATAAATGTTTGCTGATACCGAACGTTCATGGATGGTATCTAACTCTCCATGGACATTGAAGGAGACATTCAGGACGGCAGTGAGTAGTGCCTGGAAGGTAAAAATAATACAAGGATCGTGATTAATATTAGTGATCCCGATTTCCAAATTCTTGTATATAAGAAATGGCTCTGCTTCCTTGGTGACATTTTTATCGCAAGGCACAGCAACATCTACAAGTAGACACTATTTATTAGCGCAATGAGCACTGTAAGAATATTTTCAGTATTTGTGGAAAAGATCAAGTACGTCAAATATCATTGCCTAATGGCACTAAAATGACCATTCCTATGGCAGTGCACGAGGACAAAGTTCAGTTCTCGATCTGTACTTTAAATAAAATCGACTAATCTAACTGAATAAAATTTTACCTCTCCTAATCAAGTTTCTCGAAAACTGAAACGTTTTCTGTGCAAAAGAGCTTCTAGTTTTGAATTTACGTTAACGCTTAAAAGACGTTTTCTTAAAAACGACTTCAAATTTTTCAACAAAAATGTCCATAAGACGAGGTGTTACTGTTTTTTAATGTACTTAAGTAATATTTCCGTTCTAAAATTAAAAAAAACTGAAAAATTGAGAATTTTTTTAAAACACGTACGTTAGGCGGCGATAAATGGCAGCCGGCAAGAGCATGGGGCAAGACCGAAATGCCAGCCCAGACGCCAAGACATTAAGAGAAAACTAACTAGTACGTGCCATTCTGAAGCACCACTAATTATTATTATTATCACATCTTCCCGGAGATAAACATAAGGGCCCCCAAACATACTATTTCTCAGAGGACTCCGATGGAGGAGATGGCCCTGCAAGTGACGCAGATGACCATCTGTGTCTAGCAATCACGATGCGGTGGATGTCGTCGCATGCGGCTTCTCATTCAGACAGCGTCGCCTTTGCCGCCGCCACCGCGTCGTCTTTGCCGCCGTGCGTCACCGCATCAAACGCTGCAGACACTGACGTCGCCGAGAACCTACGGCCTATGCTCTCAGCACTTCGGAGGCGATACCTCACCGGGTGGGAATCAAGAAGTTGGTGCACTTAGAGAAGTCGACTTGGAAATTTGACACAGGACCGAACAATTCACCGCAACATATGTCTATATAACAAATTATTTTTATTCTTCTCCCCTTCTATTTCCATTCTCCATCTTCTCTTTTTCTGCTTTTCCTCCTCTTTTTCTGCTTTTCCTCCTCTTTTTCTGCTTTTCCTCCTCTTTTTCTGCTTTTCCTCCTCTTTTTCTGCTTTTCCTCCTCTTTTTCTGCTTTTCCTCCTCTTTTTCTGCTTTTCCTCCTCTTTTTCTGCTTTTCCTCCTCTTTTTCTGCTTTTCCTCCTCTTTTTCTGCTTTTCCTCCTCTTTTCTGCTTTTCCTCCTCTTTTCTGCTTTTCCTCCTCTTTTTCTGCTTTTCCTCCTCTTTTCTGCTTTTCCTCCTCTTTTCTGCTTTTCCTCCTCTTTTTCTGCTTTTCCTCCTCTTTTTCTGCTTTTCCTCCTCTTTTTCTGCTTTTCCTCCTCTTTTTCTGCTTTTCCTCCTCTTTTTCTGCTTTTCCTCCTCTTTTTCTGCTGTTCCTCCTATTTTTCTGCTTTTCCTCCTATTTTTCTGCTTTTCCTCCTATTTTTCTGTTTTTCTTTCCCTTTTCTTCTTATTCTCCCCGTTTTCTTCTCCCCTTCTTTTTCTTCTTCCCTTCTGTCACTCAACTTTTTCTCCTTCTGCTTCATTTTCTTTATTTCATTCTCCCTCTTTCCTTCTCCTTCATCTTCTTCTTCTAAATCACATTCTCTCCTTATGAAGTGAGCTGCAGTATGCAAAACGAAAATTAGATTGAACTTGAAAGAAAATACTTGCTGCACAAATACTCAATGACGTTGTAGGTACAATACATGTTACTGAAATCCTGTATGAATTATTTTTTATTGTAAGCATGAATTATGTAGCCAGCAATATTTCAGGTTATATTTTTTTTGTATTTAACTGTGACTCCCAAGCGGATTAAGTTATTTGCAGACTAAATAAATTATTTTCTTCATCCCTTCTCCTCTTCTTTTCGTCTCCTTCCTCCTCTCAACCTTCTCTCTTTTCCCTTTTTTGTTATTTTCTTTCTCCTTTGTCCTATTTTCTTCTTCTTCTTCGTTTCTTATAAATAATTTTGATTTTCTTTCGGAGCTATCATGCAGACCTCTTCTATTAACATCCTCTCATTCATTATAACATGGATTATTTCCATCCACCTATGTTTTGACCTTTCTCCATTGGAAAATACTTCAAATTAAAATTTTGAGAAATCTAGAAAATAAACCTAATGGAAGTCTTAAACATTTTTGTACATGTTCAAACCATTTCAACTACCAGGGCTGTCCTTACCGTTTGGAGGAACGCTATCCTCTCAATTCCAGCAACAGTACGGAATGTCTAAAACCATCACTAGTTCGCAAAACCGAGATGACTCGTTTGTCCAAAGCATCTATCTGGGTAGTTGTTCTGAATAATTTTGTAAAAGAAATAATCTCAACACACAAATAATTTACCCATGTTTGTTCTTATACTCCGCAAAAATTGTTTCTAAAAAGCTAGTTAGCGTATAGAATGTACTAGATAAAAGTTAGAAGTAAAATAAGACATAATATGAACACTTCTATTCGTATTAAGCAATTTCTTCCTCATTTTTATCCATTCTTACCCATTCTTATTATTACTATTTGTATTTATTGTCTTATTTGGTTCAGCAACATTGGGCGGTTTTTCTTTACCGCGTTTAAGAAATAAGTCAGGATCAACTTGACACATTTATCCTGGAAATACCGTGAAAAAACAGTCTTGTGCAAAGACGTCTGGAGCACACGATTAATTAAAAAACAAGGTTTAAAAATACATATTAGGAACGAGCGTCTCGAGACCGTAGGAAGAAATGCAGTAACACAGGAAGCGGTGGTGTTGTTTCCCATTATATTTATGATAATGCTGAGTAAAATTATTCATATACATCTCCACTACAATCTCTGCAATGAATTTGTTTTGGTAAAATGTATTTTCTTTTCGGAATAATTAATGTAGTAATGTGTTTGAGAACAGTTGTTCCGTAGAATAGGCTTTTTCTTAAAAAAATTAGGTCAGAGACCTTTTGTTTGCATACGGAAATCCCCAATAATTTGTTTAGGTTTTCCCTTTATTCTTGGTTAGGTTAAGTTTGTATATTCTCCGAGCGTTGGGAGATTCCAGACTATCTTCTAAGTAATTTGCTACGATAGTTTGCCAAATGATATTATGATATTTTTATACAAATATATTGAATATTTCTGCGAGAAACACGATCTATTTGTCTTTCTTTTCTGGGACTGAAATTAAATCTGTAATATGACGAACATCGTACTACGTTATGATGCAAATAAATATTTTGCTACCCTCGAGAACACGTGCTACATTTAGGAATATCGATATGTACCACTAGTGCACAATTTTATGAGCGATTTCGTTTACACATGAAAAATAGCACTGAAATTACCCAAAACCGACAGTTTTCATACATAATCAGTCACCATTCTGCATCCGACACGGAACAAGCGTCGTCGGTTCCGGCAGGATGGCTGGTCAGGAAGCGGTTAGTGGATTGGAAACCACGTCCCTACGCTTGTGAGATTTTCGGCATCGTTGTGTAATGCGAAAGCATTTTTCTCCACAAGTAAAACAAACTTAATTTTTTTTGCACATAGAAGATACATGTAACTAGTAAATATATACTGTGACCGTACTTACCTTTGCTGGCTCACGGTTACACATATCATAAAATTTTTTTATGTGTGGGTACAGGAGTTCTTTAAGGGGGTTACTTTAATCTACAGTATCTGGATTCAAAGGCCTACTATCATATAAACAGAATTTATTAGAACAAAAGAACAATAAGACATCATTACATTACCAACATAGCTTGCATCATTGCTTTGATCATAATTCTATGGTTCATTCTGTACATCTCTAACCTTCCCACCATTACATTATCATTACCGCTTATGCAACTTCCAACCCTTTGGAAAAACTACGTGCCATTCATATGCTACTACGCACATCATTACTTTCAACGCTACACAGTGAGCATCCTGAACTGGCGTTTCATTTAATTCTCCTTCTATTTGTTCACAATTAGAATTACTTATCTGATCGTTACGATCGTCGATTTCTACGTGACGCGTTGCTGCCCGTTCCGCCTGAGGCCGGGAAGTAACCTTGATGCCCGTTATGCTCCGTCTGCCCACGTGTCACCGCAGCCCGTTTCCAATCCACCGGCGTCGCCTTCCCACGGTTTCTTTCTTCACACGATGACTTTAATCGTATCAGACTCAGCAGCTCCACCGCATAATCACACATCAGCACAGCCGCACCAACTATCATTAACCCGCATCGCCCACGTGTCCGTGCACTGTTCCCCTTTTTTATTAAATTCCGTAATTATTCTCTCTTAAATAAGTTCACCACAATCCTTACACTCGCTTATTGCACAGTTCATCACAATTTCTCTTTCTTAAATACCTGTTGTCCCGATTACACTGGATTTCTTGCACATCAAAGCATCGCACTCTAACCACCATTGCATACCGTCCTCACGCCATGCTGCTCAACCGCCAACTGTCGCTTTTGCGCGGTCAGACCGATCAGTTCCCACTACCCCGTGCGCTCGTTCACGACTCTGTCGATCCGTTCCGCCGCGGTTCCTCACTCTGCGCGCTACTTTGAATGTGGTGGAGCGCCTATTCTTTGTGTTTTGACCAATACGGTCAAATAACCCCCCACGTTATCAAGATTTTTTTTACACAGTGAAAAATAATCTTCTAATCCACAATTTAGATCTCTTCCTCGGCCATCTGTCGCCAGCACCAAATCAATTGTACATGCTCGCACTCCTTCCAATTGTGCGACATGTGTCCCACCTTTCCATCCCATCCAAGCCTGATTTTTCATTATCACCGTCGACACTCCCACCGTCTTCTGCAACGCTGGACCCGCGACCTGGATTTCTCTTTCCTCTAGGAAGTATTTGACTGCCGAACGCTGCACCATAGTACCCATGGAAAAATAGGAATACTCATTCATGCCTTCAAGTATTTGACCTATTGATACTGTCGTCACGTTCGTATGTCCTGTCACAACCGTCGATGTCGTACCTTCCTTCTTTCTGTATTCTTCATTCTTGACTGCTCCATCGCCGTGAATCGTTTCATCCTGAACCTCTCCTTCATGTTTAACTTCATCACCGTCTTCATCCCCACCTCCATCTTCATTCCCTTCACCTTCAATTTCTCCTTCATCCTCATTCTCTTCCTCTTTCGTTTCTCCTCCGTCTTCATTTCCTCCCCCATCATTAATCCCTCCTTCGTCTTCATTCTCTTCACCTTCAATTTCTCCTTCATCCTCATCCACCAGTTCAGAATTCACGAATATAACAGCTGTAGAGCCCAACTCCTGCTTCTCCGCATCATACCCATCTTCCACAGAATCTTTCCAGTTAGTTTCAGATCTTTCTCTATCTTCACCCTCGTCTGCTTCCTCATTTAGACACGACTTCATTGCGGTTGGACACTCCCAACAAACCCTTTGACAATTTTTCTTCTTAATCCGGTGTTCATCTTCGTAGTCGATTACTTGAAATGACTTGATGGAAACCTCGTTGCTTACTCTGCGATTGTTCGTGTTGGGGCCTCCCGTCAACACGAACCCCATCCGTTTAAATTTTGATTGTAGCCTGTCCCGCTGGTACTTGGTCTTGCTTCGTTATCACATGAACCTTCTCCTCCGTTTCCTCCATTAGGTTGTCTCGATCTCTCGCCGTTCCTTCGACTTTCGCTCTCCTGCTGCCTATCATATCCTCTTTGGTTTTCCTCCACCCCTCTGATCACCCCAAACTCTAGCGCTTTGCTTTCCTCCCCTCTCTTGCTCTTGAGCGCCCCTCACCATCATTGCATTTACATTCACTTCATTTCTGTTTTTCGATGCATTAGCGAACGTCAGATCGAAGCTCCCTAATGCGTCTTGAAACTTCTCTAAATCTGTATGACACGCGCTCCTAAGCAAATTCTGGGTAGTTGTTGGAAATTGTCTGATTAGGATGCACATGATTTCTTGATCGCTCATGGGTGGCGATAACGATCGGAAATCCATGATGCGCCTAGCCGCGTAATCTCTCATTCCGCCCCCACCTGATGGCTTGTACACACTGTTCATGAGACCCATCTTAAAATTTAGCTGGATATCCTCGCTCCAATATCTTCGAAAAAACATCTGCTTAAACTCCGTTACAGTATTTGGAAATGGTGTGATGATGTCTGCCCAGGTCCTCGCGTTATCCTGCAGCATCTGGTATATTACCTGCGTCTTACTCTTCTCAGGGAGACAACTAACCGCTAGGTATCGCTCCACAGCTCTCATGAACGAGTATGGATTCTCTTTTACGTCGCCCGAAAATTTTAATGAGGATGGTATTGCTATATTAACTGGGCCCCCTCCCACATTTGGCGCCGTCTTAACCTCTTTTAATTCTTGAACTTCTATTTGCAATTCCGCGATGTCGTCCTCAACATTTCCGAACGTCCTTCTGCACTTCCTTTCTACAGGCTGCCACCGACTCCTTCAATTCTACCTTCGTGTCTGCCAACTCCCTCTTGCAGTTTTCTATCTTCCGTTCCATCCCTTGTGATACTCCCTTCACTTGCACATGCAGTGACTCGATGGCTTTATCCTGTGCCTCAATCCGTCCTTCCATCTTTGTGGTAATGTTTCGACTAAGTTCACTGCATATCTCTTGAACTCGCCCGTCTATTCTTTGTTCCCATGACTCGAACTTCTCCACTATAACCTGGTATTGTTCTTGTATTTGTCTCACTTGCTCTTGTTTATGTTCCTTCAGTTCATCAATGATTTTCTTTTGCTCCTCAACCATTCTCCTTTGGGCCCGTTCTTCCTGCTTCTCTAGCTCCTCAGTTATTCTCTTCTCGTCGTTCTTCCTGATTCTTTTGCTCCTCGACCATTCTTCTTTGTGCCCGTTCGTCCTGCTTCTCTAGCTCCTCAACCATTCTTCTATGCGCCCGTTCTTCGAGCTTCTCTTGTCCTGCCATGATTTGATGAAGCATGCTCAGTAATTCCTCTGTTCCGTTTCTCTTCACCATTCCCAGATTTGGTGTCGACGCACTCGCCCCCGATAACTCCATTCTGGCTCTGTCCGAATCTTCTAGTAACGACTCATCCCATTTACCTCCATCATCCTCATCATAATGATCTCTGTCCTCGCGCTTCTCTTCCTCTCCCATCATTGTGCCCGTTTGCTTTTCCATTATGCCCCAAATTGCACCCTACTACACCTATTTCTGACTAATCGCCCTCCTACACGCTTGATTCCACCCAAAACCTATTGCCCAACTTCAGGATGCTCACAGAGGCATACACCGAATACTACAAATTACTTCACTTCACACCAACGGCATCCTAATTACTCTCAAAATGACCCTAACACAATCTGAATTGCTTTGAATTAGATGTGAGTGATGCCGCATATATTACGATCCTATACATAACTCATCAAAAACACATACAAGAAAAAAAAAAACACACATCAAACAAATTATTGACCTCCGTCATCCACCTGGGAACAATTCACAAACAAAATGCACTCAAGCTCAAAACACCTAGAAATACACACAAATAATTAAATGTAATTACACTGACATCTGTAACAAAATTCACATTGACATAATTCAACTGAATTCAAAATATTCATTAGATTATCATTGAATCAGTCTCAGATAGTCTTCCTGCACATTACTGAATGCAACTTATTTTTTTTTTTTTTTTTCATCCACCTAAATAAAAAAATCTCGATAAATCTTATTCAGTTGCAACTACTTGAATTGTAATGTTCATCAAATAATTAATGCTACTATGTCTCCAAAATAGCTCATAACTTCATAATATTCATTTACACACACGTCCAATCAGTGCTTCAAAATGCACTGGGCAGCACCTAAAACCCAAATTTATATTCTAACATGAAGGATTTTGTTCCTAATGTATTGCTCATTGAACTCAATGAATACACCTACTGTAATAATACTTCAGAAATCATACCCTAACACACTGTGTTTATTTAGATACACACTGTAAGGACTCTTCAACAAAATTATACCCTGATAATTACACTCATGTACACACTCACTGTAATACCACTTTCCCATAATTATGCCCTAACATATTATTCATTGCCACATACACATTATGATCTTGTTTCATAAAAATTATCCTTGTATTGTATGATGATATACACATAGGAATGCCTTACAATAATTACCCTGGTATTTACACTGAATTCAGCGCCTTTTTACTGGCCACGTTGTAACAATCTTAAAAAGAAAACTACATTCCAATATCTGCACTACCTTAAAACACATTAATTAAAATTCCCATCTATTTGTTATTTAAACTCAATAGTCATCAAATGTTTTCTAAATTGTAAATGAATTATTTCAAACAACACCTTGACACAGAGATTTGCACTTAATGTTCATCAAAATGTTTTCTAAATTGTAAATGAATTATTTCAAACAACACCTTGACACAGAAATTGGCACTTAATACTTATCAAGATATTTTCTGGATTGCAAAGGAATTAATTTACACAACACCTTGGCATATGAAATTGGCACTTAATACTCATCAAAATTTCTTCTAAATTGTAAATGAATTATTTCACACAACCTTTGGCAAATGAAATTAAACTAAGCATTCATCAAATTCTCTTCTAAATTGTAAATGAATTATTTCAAACAACACCTTGATACAGAAACTGGCACTTAACACTTATCAAAATATTTTCTGAATTGTAACTAATGCTCATACAACATTTCTTTTGATTTTCAATTAAATTATTTCAAACAACACTTCACTGATTCCACTGCAATATGTTAGAGAATATTGATATATTTAATGCACTTAAACTCTCTTTGAAATATTTAAAACTGGAATGCTGACATTATCAAGAAATTTACACTGTCTTCTGCCTTTTCCAGTCATGCAACTAATTCAGATACCTGCTGATTAAAGTATGCACTTATGGGGATTGAATTTTGTTCAAATCTCATTACAAATTACCAATCTTTCCCTGTCCCTGAATTTCGGGCGCCAATAATATGTGACCGTACTTACCTTTGCTGGCTCACGGTTACACATATCATAAAATTTTTTTATGTGTGGGTACAGGAGTTCTTTAAGGGGGTTACTTTAATCTACAGTATCTGGATTCAAAGGCCTACTATCATATAAACAGAATTTATTAGAACAAAAGAACAATAAGACATCATTACATTACCAACATAGCTTGCATCATTGCTTTGATCATAATTCTATGGTTCATTCTGTACATCTCTAACCTTCCCACCATTACATTATCATTCCCGCTTATGCAACTTCCAACCCTTTGGAAAAACTACGTGCCATTCATATGCTACTACGCACATCATTACTTTCAACGCTACACAGTGAGCATCCTGAACTGGCGTTTCATTTAATTCTCCTTCTATTTGTTCACAATTAGAATTACTTATCTGATCGTTACGATCGTCGATTTCTACGTGACGCGTTGCTGCCCGTTCCGCCTGAGGCCGGGAAGTAACCTTGATGCCCGTTATGCTCCGTCTGCCCACGTGTCACCGCAGCCCGTTTCCAATCCACCGGCGTCGCCTTCCCACGGTTTCTTTCTTCACACGATGACTTTAATCGTATCAGCTCAGCAGCTCCACCGCATAATCACACATCAGCACAGCCGCACCAACTATCATTAACCCGCATCGCCCACGTGTCCGTGCACTGTTCCCCTTTTTTATTAAATTCCGTAATTATTCTCTCTTAAATAAGTTCACCACAATCCTTACACTCGCTTATTGCACAGTTCATCACAATTTCTCTTTCTTAAATACCTGTTGTCCCGATTACACTGGATTTCTTGCACATCAAAGCATCGCACTCTAACCACCATTGCATACCGTCCTCACGCCATGCTGCTCAACCGCCAACTGTCGCTTTTGCGCGGTCAGACCGATCAGTTCCCACTACCCCGTGCGCTCGTTCACGACTCTGTCGATCCGTTCCGCCGCGGTTCCTCACTCTGCGCGCTACTTTTGAATGTGGTGGAGCGCCTATTCTTTGTGTTTTGACCAATACGGTCAAAATACAAAATGCCACTCGAATTTTTACCAGTTCACATTATTGAATACAAGTTATTTAACAGAATTGGCTTTCATTTATAATACTATACCACGAACACAACTACTTCCAAAAAGTTTCAGAATACACCGAATTTTAATTATATTGTGTTCTCGTGCCACGTTCACGCGATAGCACTTTCAATGGTCTATGTATCGCACCTTGTGATTGGTCAGCAGAGAGGTGATACGAAAGAGCGATAATATTCTAAGAGTACACAGTCATGATTGGTGCATACCAATGTAGAATTCAGTGCTGTAGATATTAATTTTACGATTGAATTAGTGACCATAACATCTGCAATGCTCATGATTTTCAGTAATCTGTTTTGAAAACCATATAAACGAGCAAGAATAGATCCGTAAAGAATTGTTTGAGATAAAATATTATTCAAAAGCTAAACTCATCATAATCATCGTCGCCCTTGTCATCATTAAAAATTCGTTCTTACCCTGGGCCTGCTGACACTTTCCGTTTGTTTCGATGGATAAAATGTCTCATTTCCCGCATTTTCTATTTTCGTCGTAGAGATTCATAATTTATAGTTTTGGTCAATCGGTTGGTAACTGTCTAATTATGAACGCATATCAGTAATTTCTTATCATATTCATTCTCTCTTCATTTGAAGACTTGATATTCATCCAAAATTGAGTCACAAAAACTCTGTTCTAGCTGCTTCAATTTTCCTTTATTTATTTGCACCGCTCAGGGTCAATACTTCAGGGTCCAGAATCTAGGTTCGTTGTCCTTACTGCTCTCTTCATTTTCCGAAGGCGAATGCTTTCGAAAGTTGTTCGAAAGAATGGACGTCATCGTCGACCGGATCAACCCTGCCTATCTCGTTCTCTGCAATGGTTGAGGCTCGAATCCTTGAGCGAGGCGGTGTGCTCGGCCTTTCATGAGACTGCAAGGGGTCCGGGTTTGAACCGGTTTCCACCGCATTCTCAATATCGCGCCTCGATCCATTCCGCGCACTTATGATTCTTTTCTTGCAAGTTAATATTACTTGGAAAGTTTGCTTGGTTATGTTTCTAGATTTTGCATTCCTTGTTACAGGGCTTGCCAAAAGTGTCTTACTTTTCAAAATTGAAAATGAATGTGATGTAATATACCTTAAAATGTATTGAATATTAATAGGAGCATAGTATAATGTTTACATGATTACGTAGTAATATAAACAAACACAATATTTCAATGAAACTAATTCCCTGATGAAACTCTCATTACGTTTAGTCTACAAAAATACTTATTTGTCCCTTCTCAAATGTTAATTTCAGTAAATTAAAAAAAAGATAAAGAATATGAACCAAAAGACTAATGAGGAAGGTAAAACAGAGAGGAGTAGGGAGAAAGAGAGTGGAGACACTGAAAAAAAGAAGGAAGAGAAATATTTTGGAAGGCAGCAAGCTCATCAAGGTATCGATTGAGCTACTTCGTAGGATCGGACGTGCTCACTTGCGTGTACGCCAGGGCCCGTGCCACGCCAGTCCGACGCCAGTCACGCGCTGGCCCTGGTGGCCGAAAGTCCGAGGCGCCGCCACGCCCGTTTCACGGTGCTATCACCCGCCCGACACGACGCCTCTGCGACGCCACTGCTGCAGCTTCCGGCGACTGGGCCTATAATGCGGTTTTTCTAACTTTGCCCCTCAAGGCCCATCTTCACGATGGAATATGCCTCGGTATTTCACGACGTTCTAAGTCGAACCGCCAGATATCGCATGATAGCGACCGTATCAAGCAATGCTTGCGATCATGCGACTTCTAGCGGCACGAGGGAGAAAGCCTCGAAATGCCGTGTGATATCCCATCGTGGCCGTAGGGAATTGAGGGGCAGAGTTAACTAGTGGTGCTACAGAATGGCAAACACGTTCCCATATTAGTTTTCTATTTCCTTGGGTCTTCGCTAGATATTCGGAATTGCCACATACTCTTTCTTGCCAGCTACCATCTATAACCCACAAAAGTACATTTTTTGGCATTTTCTTAATTTTTCGGTTTTCTATTGGCAGAACGAAAGTATTAATTTTAGAATATTAAAGAACACCAAAACCTAGTCATCAATGGCAATTTTCTTTTAAAAATTATTTGCCGTTTAAGAGAAAATGGCGTTTAAGCACTACTAAAAATGCGAAATTTGAAGCTCATTTTCACAGAAAATTTTTGAGTTTTCAAAATACTTTATTTGAAGTTATTTAAAGCACTTAAACTCACAAATATAATAATGTTTACTAATTGCTGTTAATGTGCATATTAAAGAAATGAGAGAGCTTTCAAAACATTACAACTATGTAATTTTTTAAAAAACAAAAAAAAAAACTCAAAATAAACTTTACGCTATACTAAAGAGAGTAATTAGCACTAACCGTTACAAAAGTTTGAAGAAAAACTTTGCAGCCATATATGAGAAAATGGTGTTTGAGCATTTCTGAAAATGACAAAATTTGAGCTACTTTTCACAGAAAACGGTTGTGTTTTCGAAAAACTTTACTTGACATTATTTTGAGAAACTCTACTCGTTAATATAATAATTTATAAAAATCGCCGATAATGTAAATACTAACGACGTGAGAGACAAGTAAAAAAAAATACATTCTTGTCATTTTTGACAAAAACAACCGATAGAGCAATATGGATTTTATGTCACCTGATAGAGTACATTTACCACTACCCCTACTAACAGTTTAAAGAAAAAAAATGGAGCCGTTTTTCAGAAAATCTTGTTTTTTAATTTTTTAAAATTGCACATATTGCACGCAATATTGCCCGAAAACTACTAAAATTTTCAAAACATGTATATGACCTTAAAGAAAGAACAAATTTTATTTGAAGGAAAAATCTCTATCTTCAGTTTTGTTGTTCCAGAAAGACGCCGTAAAAATTTTTAACTTTTGCAATTTTCAAAAATTCAGTTATCCATGAAAATCGGACCTATTCCATGATAATAAGTGTATTTTAATCTATCCATACAAGAAATTTCAAGAAAAAGTTGAAGCCGTTTTGGAGAAAAGTTTGAAAATCCCCGGGGGGCTTCATTTAAAGTACCCCGAAATTTTGAAGAATCATTTTCAAAATCTCAAAGCTTTGACTTGAAGCAGATCGACCGGGGAATATCCATTTTGGAAGAAATCGTACGTATGGTTTTGGCGTTAGCAATGTTCACAGACGGACAGACGGACAAGCGGACAGACGGACGTTTTCTTTTCAGTTGGGTTTTCGGCATCAAGGATCTAGAAAACAGGGTTTCTGGCTACACCACGTGTTAGGGGATTTTTGTTTTAATTTAGCAACTGATTTTATTCACTTATTCGTTTTCACGGCCCGGAAATTAATTTTTTTCCGACGAAAATTGGCCATTTTTAATTTCCTATATACGTACGTATACACGCAGTGATATACGTAGTATAGGGAAAGTTATGTACTGCGGCGCGAAAAAATGGCCAATTTTCGGCGGAAGAAAATTAATTGCCGGGCCGTGAAAACGAATAAGTAGATTAAATCAGTTGCTAAATTAAGAAAAATATACCCTAACACGTGGTGTAGCCAGAAACCCTGTTTTATAGGTCCTTGATACCGAAAACAAAATTGAAAGGAAAACGTCCGTCTGTCCGTCTGTCTATCCGTCTGTGAACACGGCTGGCGCCTAAACCATACGTACGATTTCTTCCAAAATGGATATTCCGCGGTCGATCTGCTTCTAGTCAAAGCTTTGAGATTTTGAAAAAGATTCTTCAAAATTTAGGGGTGCTTTATATGAAGCACCCCGCGGATTTTCAAAATTTTCACAAAAACTGCTCCAAATATTTTCTTCAAATTTCTTGTATGAATAGAGTAAAATACACTTATTAACATGGCATACGTCCGATGTTCACGGATAACTCTGAATTTTCGAAAATTGTGGAAGTTTGAATTTTTTTCGGCGTCTTTCTCCAACTACAAAATTGAAGATAGAGATTTTTCCTTCAAATAAAATTTGTTTTGCATATTGAGTTCTTTCATAAAGGTCATGTAAATGTTTTTCAAAATTTTAGTGGGTTTCGTGCAATATTGCCTGCAATATGTGCAATTTTAAAAAAATACAAAAACAAGATTTTCTCAAAAACGCATCCAAATTTTTTCTTTAAACTTTTGGTAGGGATAGTGGTAAATGTACTCTATTATATGACATAAAAGCCATTTTGGTCTATAGGTTGGTTTTTTCAGAAATTACAAAAATGTAAATTTTTTCACGTTTTTCACGTCGATAATATTTACATTAGAGGCGATTTTTTCACATCGTTATATTTACGAGTATATATGCATTAAATAATGTCAGGTAAAGTTTCTCGAAAACACTACCGTTTTCTGTGAAAAGTAGCTCAAATTTCGGCATTTTCAGAAATGCTCAAACGCCATTTTCTCGTATATGGCTGCCGATTGTTTCTTCAAACTTTTGTAACGGATAGTACTAATTACACTATTTAGTATTGCGTAAAGTTTATTGTGAGTTATTTTTTTGGTTTTTTGAAAAATTACATAATTGTAATAGTTATTGTAAGATCTCTCACATCGTTAATATGCACATTACCGGCAATTTGTAAACATTATTATATTTGTGAGTGTAAGTGCTTGAAATAATTTTAAACAAAGTATTTTGAAAACTCAAAACTTTTCTGTGAAAATGAGCTTCAAATTTCGTACTTTTAGTAGCGCTAAAACGCCATTTTATCTTGAACGGCATATGATTTTTAAAAGAAAATTGCCATTGATGACTAGGTTTTTGTGTTCTTCAATATTCTAAAATTAATATTTCCTTTCTACCAATAAAAAACCGAAATATTAAGAAAATGACAATAGCATATTATGCAATTAGTTTATAACTTTGTCCTTTTCTTACACGAATAAGAAGATATTACCGAACGAACGACGTTAGAAGTGAGTTCTGTAATATCTTCTTACGAGTGCAAATAATTAACATTATAAACGAGTTGCATTCACTATTTTTTGTATAACAGTATTATAGGGATTTAAGGGAGCGAAATTAATTGTGTTAAGTTGTAATTCGTTGTTGTAGTTGATCTCAAATTCATGTTTTTCCATGAATGCTACCTAAGCGACAAATTAGTTTACTAATGGCAATTAGTTTGAAAGTCGTGATTCAAACATAATGGATTTGCCAAGATAAATTGTGGAAGAAGCTGCAAAAGCAGAAAATGCTATGATACCGAAAAAGTCTTTCAAACATTATGAAAGAGAGTACTTAAAGTTAAGGAAATTTATGGATAAAAAATATGCAAATTTATTATGCAAAGCTGCTTTTCTTTCGTATCTATCAGAGCAGTTTAGTTAAGTAAGTATAATGCACATGCTAGAATAAAGACGTTTGTTAATTTAATGCATGCTTCTTTAAACATTACGTCCACAGCATGTAAAGCGTCGACACTATGGTGCACTTATTCCAAATTAAAGGAAATGCTAAAGATCAAAGAGAATATTGATACTGGAACTTTTCACAAAGTAAGTTTACTTATGAAACACGTACATGTCGGATATCAACCTATAAAGGAAATGGTATTTTCCCAACAAGATGTAAACACACCTCTTACAAAAGCTGATGATGAAACTTTTCTGTAATGAAGGTATAATAATGACAGTGGCAATAATAGTTAAGTTTTATTTATTAACTGGTGTATTGTATTAATAATTGGTATGATTTTCAGGTTGTTGCTATTTTTGGCTTATTTGGTTCTTATAGACGTGTCGAATTCTACAATTTGTGCATCAACGATGTGAAAGAAGAAGGTTCTGTTTTGATAGTGAAGAAAAAATGACAAGCTCGGAATATTTACTATCATATCCAGTGAAGAATTTAATTATGCTGAGGTCTGTAAAAAATACATTTCCTTAAGACCCTTACATGTTAAACACAATTTTTTTTACAATCATGGCAAATGCAGCTGTAATCCATTTTTTTAAAAGTAAGTTTTTTCATAACGTATTTGATTTTACTGCGAACACTGCAATCTATTTATATGGTATTTATATGGCCTTCTTTAAACTCCATAACTGAAAATATATAGGGGCCGTGACTATTACGTCAGTGATGGCTCATATTTCGTGCAGAAATAGCGATGACTTAATGATTCGTGCAATAATATGCCATACTATGAACGATTTTGTTAATGTAAAAGGGTTGTTTATACTACTGGTATACAAAAAATGTACTTTTGATGGTGATAGATGACAGCTGGCAAGAAAGAGTTTGTGGCAATTCCGAATAGCTAGAGAAGACCCAAGGAAATAGAAAACTAATACGGGAAAGTCTGTGCCATTCTGTAGCACTACTAGTTACTTTTCCGTATGCTTACGTATACGCGGAGTGATATACGTAGTATAGGGAAAGTTATGTAACGCTGCGCGAAAAAATGGACAATTTTCGGAGGAAAAAAATTAATTGCCGCGCAGTGAAAACGAAGAAGTGGATAAAACCAGTTGCTAAATTAAGAAAAAAAATCCCCTAACACGTGTAGCCAAAAACCCTATTTTCTAGGTCCTTGATACCGAAAACCCAATCGAAAGGAAAACGTCCGTCTGTCCGGCTATCCATCTGTCAGTCTGTCTGTCTCTGTCCGGCTGTGAACACTGTTAGCGCCTAAACCATACGTACGATTTCTTCCAAAATTTCCAAAATGGATATTACCTAGTCGATCTGATGCTAGTCAAAGCTTTGAGATTTTGAAAAAGATTCTTCAAAATTTGGGGGTACTTTATATGAAGCCGCCCGGGGATATTCAAAATTCTCTCCAAAACGGCTTCAAATTTTTTCTTTAAATGTCTTGTATGAATAGAGTAAAACACACTTATTAACATGGCATAGGTCCGATTTTCACGGATAACTCTGAATTTTCGAAAATTGTGGAAGTTTGAATTTTTTTCGGCGTCTTTCTCCAACTACAAAATTGAAGATAGAGATTTTTCCTCCAAATAAAATTTGTTCTGCATATTGAGTTCTTTCATAAAGGTGTAAATGTTTTTCAAAATTTTAGTGGTTTTCGTGCAATATTGCGTGCAATTTTAAAAAATTACAAAAACAAGATTTTTCAAAAAACGGCTCCATTTTTTTTCTTTAAACTTTTGGTAGGGATAGTGGTAAATGTACTCTATTATATGACATAAAAACCATATTCCTGTAGGTTGGTTTTTGCAAACATTTCAAGAATGTAAATTTTTTCACATGTTTCTCACGTCGATAATATTTACATTACAGGCGATTTTTCACATTGTTATATTTACGAGTATATATGCATCAAATAATGTCAAGTAAAGTTTCTCGGAAACAACCGTTTTCTGTGAAAAGTAGCTCAAAATTTCGCATTTTCCGAAACGCTCAAACGCCAATTTCTCATATATGGCTGCAAAGTTTTTCTTCAAACTTTTGTAACGGTTAGTGCTAATTACTCTCTTTAGTATAGCGTAAAGTTTATTTTGAGTTATTTATTTTTTGTTTTTTAAAAAATTACATAGTTGTAATTTTTTGAAAGCTCTCTCATTTCTTTAATATGCACATTAACAGCAATTAGTAAACATTATTATATTTGTGAGTGTAAGTGCTTTAAATAACTTCAAATAAAGTGTTTTGAAAACTCAAAAATTTTCTGTGGAAATGAGCTTCAAATTTCGCATTTTTAGTAGTGCTAAAACGCCATTTTCTCTCAAATGGCACATAATTTTTAAAAGAAAATTGCCATTATGACTTGATTTTTGTGTTCTTTAATATTCTAAAATTAATATTTTCGTTCTGCCAATAGAAAACCGAAAAATTAAGAAAATGCCAAAAAGTGTACTTTTGTCGATTATAGATGGTAGCTGGCAAGAAAGAGTATGTGGCAATTCCGAATAGCTAGCGAAGATGCAAGGAAATAAAAAACTAATACGGGAAAGTCTGCGCCATTCTGTAGCACCACTAGTTAAACATTGTTTTAAATCTCTCATTACAAGTTCGGAATAAAAATTATTGAGGCTACCTCCAATTGGGGTGCCGTAGAGTTGCTTGCCATTAAATGAGAAAGTAATATTATTTAATACACGTATATGTTTAATATACATCATGTCTCGTTTTCATTTGGCTAACCTATGTATTGAGGCTTCCTGCCGACCTGAATGGCCGAGTTGTCTAGATCGTTTGCCGACTCAGCGTCTCGGTGGGAAGTTTCGCGGGTTCGAGTCCCGCCATGGCACGGTTGTTTGTCCCTTATCTTCCACGTACGTGTGTTGTCACAAAAAGTCTTGAGAGTATGCTGCCCACAGACAGAGAAGCCCGCAAGAGTGTCAGTATCTGGTATGAACATGTGTTCCCATGAGGGCCATAGTGGGTACCCGGCACGGATAGTCGAAAATTGGCATCCCTGTAAGCTGGAAAATGTCCCCTGGAGAAGAAAAAAGTAAGGCTTTCTCTCGTTACCAAACACTCTCCTCCCTTTCGATAGCAGGGAAGCCCCTACGTGTACCGGACGTGGGCCCGCGCGCACGAAGCTCCCCGTGACTTCATCACACGTGGGCGCGGCAGGCGCTCGTAAACCAGTGACGCTGACGGTAGCACTACCATAGGTGGAGGCATGATGACGATAGTGGCGGCGGCGGCCTTGAGACCTAAGGAATGAATGGTTGATGGAATCGATGAGTGAATGACTGAATGAAGTGGTGTATTTCAGTAATCAATAAACACTGTACCTTTAATTGAACAATTCATTGAGATAATACTTTACTTTTCTTTACTTTTAGATTGTATTTCCTTCACTTTGTTGTTTTTGATATTTCAGTTTCAAAGCTTTACGCCGATGGTAGTGCTACCTTAGGAAGAGGTGTGATGCTACAACTTTAGCGATCTCGGCTATGGAGCCGACTTAAATATTGTTTCTTCGCTTAGGTGGTACCTAATCCCTCGATAGCACTAAAGCGTTATTATGGCGACCGTGCCAACTCCATGTGCATAATTGCGAATTTTTTAGCTTAAATATTTTTAAAACTGTCTTTTAGCGCCAAGTTGGTGTACTATCATTGAAGTCTGTAAAAACGATTTACTCTGACATCTTCATCGTTGAAGACTTCTTGTTCATTGAGAAAAATGATTGTCGAAAACAGAAAGAAACACAGTAGACCCTAATTATAGTGAACACAGATATAGACAGCATTCGACCGATTTTACTGAGCAAAATGTCACTGGTCTTGATCCATGTACATTATAGATTTTCACTAGATAATTCGGTTAAATTGATCGGCTCTGATGAACAAAATAGAACTTCTAGAAAAAATACTTCGCGTCAGAACCACGAATTCCAATAACATTAAAAGTTTGCTGGTGGAAAGTCGAGTTATTGTGTAGCATTTACAACGAATGAAATTAACTAAGGCAACGTCCACCTGAGGAAATTGTTTCAATATACAGCAATAAACATTATTATTTGAAGGCTAACCTAATGTTGACATTTCTAATTCGAGGTCTTTGAATATTTTGCTGAACCTCTGTAATAAGAAAAATCAATTATCTGGAGAAGAAACTAGTTCATTTTCGCGTTATCGGATATAGTCAACACCTAATATATTGAACCAAAAACGTTATGCCCTAGAGGTTCGACAGTGCATTTTTTCTATTTTATATTTTTCGAAAAAATTGTTTACCGTTGATGTAAATTTTTAAAAAAATAACAAAATCTCAATACTTTATTTTTTCCCTGGACGCATCTTTCGGCCGACTGTACTATGGTGGCGGTGGCGGTGGCGGTGGCGGTGGCGGTGGCGGCGGCGGCGGCGGTGACGGTGGCGGTGGCGGTGGCGGTGGCGGTGGCGGTGGCGGTGGCGGCGGCGGCGCGGTCATACATCCGGCTGGAAATTGCTCCTGTTCCTTCCTGCAGCGTCGCGCGCCCGTTGGGTCGGGTTGGGCTTGGTCGGACACGCCCACTGTCACGTCAAGGGCGCGGGAGCGACCTCTGCATGCCCCCAGCCTTTTTTATCTGGCTAGTTCACTCGTCGATCTCGCGAGCGCGTTAGACCGAGCGGATTTCGCCTCCAGCTTCCCGTGACGCTCCGACGCAAAAAGTGTAAACATGCGGGGGTTCTCTTGATGCGGATCGTAATGGCTAGCAGGACGCTCCAAAGAAACTGTCATCGTCGCTGGAGAGGACGATGCAATGATACCGCCAGGAAAATGTTGTACATGGCAGAGCACATACAAAAACGACACATCCAAAAACTCGTTATAGAAATACTTGTATGTTTAGAATAGTTATTTATGCATGAAGGGTTCTGATGATCGAACGGCGACAAAAGCCCGAGGTCATCAGAACCAGTTAACGCCCGTGGTACATATATAATTTCATTTTGTATCTAATTTTATTTATTCAGATTTACTTACTAATTAACTGGATGTTAACTTGCTTCAGTTTTGTCTTTTCATGTTTCCCTTCGAAAGGGAACATGTAACATGATTCAACTGTTTCCATATTTCCCTCGCAACCACGGTTCTCTCGATCCAGGTACGTTATGCAGCGTACATCGAACGTCGTATCGAAGGCAATAATAAGCTATAAAATATAATTCATTTTCTCTAGTAAAAAATGTAATAACTAGTCTACTCATGAAATTTAAACCAACAGGGATTGAAAATTTTTCCTCTGTGAACAGAGCCAAGACTAATTACCAGCGCGTTTTGTTTTTGGAGAATTATCGCTCTGGGTTTATCACTTCCACGTGCAGTTCTTCACAATGTTAAGAAGCAATGGCACAAGGCACGAAAGGTGATTTGGTAAAACATTACCTGCAGATTTTTTTAAGAGGTCGCATTTCAACTACTAGGTCGTACAGCGGCCACTGTAATTACCATTGGTTTATGAACTTTGGGGGTAACGGTAGAGGAACTCGCATACTGTATATGTACACACACAAGCATTCATACATCGGGCGGGATTCGAACCCCCGACCATTTCGGCACGAGGCAGTTACAGCCCTTCAGTATTAGAGATCTCGGCTATCCAGACTGGCAACCTGCAGATTGTTGGCAGGGAAATAATAGTTAAGATAATTTTCAAATAGTAAATATACTCAAAATTTCATTCTTGAAATAATTTAATAAACCTCCTTCTCCTCCATTGAAATTTCAAAATAAAACCGCGAGCTACCGGATTTATACGCGCCATAATAATAATAATAATCTATGAAATAAATTTGCATTTATGCAGTAAAAACTTGCTCTAAAATATGTCCTTTAAAGTATAATTATATTAAACCTTTCTAGCTTTACATCTCAAAATGTTTACGAATCCATTTGACACTTTTCCGCAGCTACTAAACCTCTGTATGAAATTTCGAATAGTAGTATTGGTTTTCCTTCTACAACCGAATGTGTGCCCCTAAATAATTACAAATAGCATTAAAAACACGTTTGAAAACAATCCCAGTAGCAGCAACAATTCCCTTTGCACACACCTTTATACCGTGAAAAGGGATTATCCTTTCTTTCTCTTATTCGGTTTCTTTCACATTTGGAGGGCAAGCCCAGTCTGCAACTTGTGGGAGTTGAAATAACCTGTGTAATTTCATCAGCGTTACCAATTTTGAAAGCTCGATGGCACGTAATACTCGAAAGATCGTTATTTCCCCTTGTAAAAAATCTTTTTTTCCTGATAAAAATCACGCATGAATTCATATTAGCTACAATGCATCACTTATACAGAAACACCACTTCCAGAATTAAGAATTACTAGCGTACCAGTGTGAGAACTCTCTCAGGATAAACCGCACCCTTTTCCCAACCCTTCCATTTCCGTTTTAAGAGGGAGAATTGTTAACGAGACGTGTTTATTTGTTAAAAAAGGATAAACGTAACTTTTAGTATACTTACAGAATATCAAATAAAAATAAAATACAATACAATTGCTATTTAAAACAAATTTCAATAATATAGGAGAGGATTGTTTTACATAAATTCTGTATTGAATTTAAGTATCGACAAATACTTTCAAGCAAAATATGCTGAGTAATTGCAAAATGCAGAAATATTCAAGACGTGCATTATAATATCCTGTTAAAATAATTGGAAATTAGGTGTCTCAAATGTATGCCAAGTGAGCATAGTTTCTGACTACAGGGAGAAAATATGAATTTGCATTAAAATCCGGTCCTCACTCATATTTAATTGAATTGAATTGCCTTATTTTACGTGGCGAGACACAAGCCATGAGACCTGCTCTTCCGTCTGAC
This sequence comes from Acheta domesticus, assembly GCA_031308135.1. Lineage (NCBI taxonomy): Eukaryota > Metazoa > Arthropoda > Insecta > Orthoptera > Gryllidae > Acheta > Acheta domesticus. The sequence goes on along the minus strand of JAHLJT010009419.1, from coordinate 188,863,754 downwards.
CACGCAAATTTTGCTACACTCCTTTAACCAACTAGCGGAGAAAGAAGGTATTCCATGGGCGACGAAATTGGCGATTTTGAATTTTGCTCAGAGGCGTCATTTAGGCTTGAGGATCTTTTACAGGCAGTAAATCTACTAACATGGGACAGCCGGCTTTACTTCCCCTCCGAAGGAAGGTATACGAAGGATTTTTTCGTTCTTAAAAATCTATGGCTTCGATCGAACCCGCAAACTTGGGTATAACAGTCGGATACGCTAACAGTTACACCATCGCCGCCACTCGTAAGCCATATAGTACGCAATAAAACAATGTCTTATTTGTCATATATCATTTCCGCTCAGGATAAAAAGAGCTGGGCAAAACCGTGGAAACGTATGATATATGGCACCGTTTGTGACTCATTATCTTACATTTGTCGCTCATACAAGATATTTTTGAAAGGTCATCTAGTTTTGACAAAAGATTTGAAACAGGTTTAACAACTGAAACCTGTTAGAATATCATTAGGTAATTTCTGAAAGTGACCCTGAACGAAATTTTCAATTGTTTATCAGTTATCCTGTGCGAAACAGTTTAAGGGAACACTTGGGTATCATGAATATTCCTCCTTTTAGCACACCAAATTACGTACAAATCATATAAATGTGACAAACAATTTTCAATCACCTTAACGATGCACGAATACTATAGGATTGTCAAGTTAAGCTTGTCATTTCAAGGTTTGATACTTTTCGCTTCTAGAAAGAGTAATATCAAATATCTGGATCCGCCTTAAATAAGAGGAGTTACTCTAAGAAAGGACGACGCAACCTGAAAGAACATTCGACGCAACTTCAAAAAAATATTCGACGCAACCTCAAAAAAATATTCAACGCAACCTAAAAAAGAATTAAAGTTGCTGCAGAATGTCGATGTTCCAGTTTAATTTGTACGGGACCCCTTCCGGATTATTAAATCGAACGAACAAAAGAGACCGGGGAGGTCTTCAACGTATACAAAATTTGCTACAATAGTACATAATTAGAAGCTAGCTTCAGCAAAAATACTGCTGAACAAAAAGACACAAAATGGTTTTCCAAATGCTCAAGCACAAGGAATAAAACTCTCTTGTATACAAAAAAAGAAATACTTTAACAAAAGAGTCTTCATGAATACTAGAGTAATATAGTTAAAGTGCATTTTCAGTGCCGACCTTGACGGCCGAGGTGGCTAGTGCGAGTTCGACTCAGCGCCTCGGTCCGAAGAATCGTGGATTAGTGTCGAGGGCATGGTGTTTGTCCCTTGCCTTTCATGTACATGTGTTGTCGCAGAAGGCCTTGTTAGTCTGGTGACCACAGACGGAGTATGTCTAGTGTACTGGTTAATATGTGTCCCATGAGAGACATACTGGGTAACCGGCGCGGATAGTCGAAATCAGCATTCCCTGAAAGCTGAAAAAAGGCCCCGAAAGAAAGAAAAAAATGAAATATATTTTCCACTACAATAGTTCTTTGCATATGAACAATGTAAAAACCCTAACTGTTCATAAAGCGACACATGAATAGCACATTTTTTGTGGTGGGCGGCTTGTTCCTTGCAGCCTTGCTGAGTCTACTTATCTGCAATCAATAGTTTTAATAAAATAATTAAGATGTCCCGCTGCTTTTAAACAAATATGTAGCACATCTGTCAAAATGGCGATTTACAACTGGTACCTGTCACCTCATTTGATTTTTGGGCCAGATTCTGATCCGGTTTTAGTGTGTATTTTTGACGTTGAAATTATTGATGCTCCACTGCACTGAAGTTCCAGATTGAGCCTTATCCCAAGACGTGCTTGTCAACCCACGGCGACAACGCTTCGCCGTCTCCATGAGGAGCAGAACCGCCCTCTAGTCACGCACAGCCTACGACCCCGCCCCCCCCCCCGGCCGCCATCTCGATAACCGCCTGTTTGACGAGGACGACGAAAACGACGCGTTTGAGAAAACGAGCACGTAGGAGGCGGCGGCTATTGTCCCACGAGGGCGCCTTGAGGACGGAGCATAAACGGAAACGCGTTGTCCTCACGGGAGGACGCCGCGCCGGCGCGGATCACGGCAGCTCTGCTCCGTTGCGTTACAATAACGGCCACTTCTTGCGATTCCGCGAAGGACGACGTCCGGTGGAAAGTGGCCAACAGGAAGCAGGAGGGCGCTTAATGTTGGAGGCTCAGTGTTGGCGTAGAGAATTCTGCACGCGTCATCATTCAGCATTTGCATACGAATTGTGGAGATAAATGGGTAATTAGAAAGACCAATGGAGTTTTTCGTTTTTTTGTTCGTGAATCGGTCATCTTTTGGACCACGCGAACGTGCAACTTTACCGTCCGAGACACTGTCATTTTTTCCCGGGGAGTAAGAGCAGGTTGACTTCTTTTTGGCGAATCAGCATTTCTGTGTTGAATCCATTTTTACACCCCAAGTATGTTATCCCTTTGGGAATGAGGCATGAAATAATGATGATGATGATGATGATGATGATGATGACGATGATGAATGAACGGTTACAAAAAACACACACACACACACATCCATGCCCCGCACGAGATTCGAACCCGCGACTCTTCATGCACGAGGCAGCTATATCTCTTCAGCATTAGCAACCCTATCCGGAACGGCAACTAATGTTATAATATTATTCTCTTTCTTTGCGCTTTTTCCAGCTTAAGACTAGTTACTTTCAATACCCAGTAGGGTGTTTCTCGATTCACAAACTTTCCCTAAGGCTATAGTTTATTATATTTTCTAATTCTGCCTCTCGAGTCCCTACATCCACGATGGAATATCATACGGCATTTCGCGTCTTTCTCGATCCTGCCCTAGGAGTAGCATGATTGCAAGCACTGGTTGATAAGGTCGCGGTCATGCGATACCTAGCGGCGTGACTGAGAAAGACGCCGTACCGTGAATATTCCATTGTGAAGACGGGCCTTCAGAGGCAGAGTTAGAAAAATCGCAGTATAAGAACGTGTACCGACCCAGCGATTCGGTCCGATGGGTCACGGGTTCGAGACCCGCCTTGGGCAAGGTTGTTCATTCCGTGTCTTTATACATGTTGATGCGGAGGGCCTCGCTAACCCCAGATCAGAGGAGCCCGCACGTGTGTTGGTATCTAGTGAACGTTCAAATAGGCATCGGGACATAAACGCAACCGGCTGTCGACGAGTTCTAAAAGAGAAAAGACAAACCCAACGCAGTCTGCCTATTCTAACTCGCGTGAAGTTTTTACAGGCACCCTCTTAGCTTTCCACAATGTACTGGAACATGTTAAGGCCCGTTCCACACACATCGCAGATGGGAGATGGGTCGCTTCGTAGAAGCTATCCATGCGACAAGTGAGAATCCGAAAGCGTGTGAGGATTATTTCTTCCCACCTCATGTTTAGACTTGCAGAGAACCAGGGCTTTATAGTTAGTTTGTTTTTTATCCTGATGAATGTGAAGTCGGAACCTACTGTTCGGTCTGCTTGTTGACACTGCTCATTAATACACCCGTATATTTAGAAACTGTACATTTTCGAAGACCCATTTTACAGTCATGATTTAACAAAACTCTCGTATTATCAATATTAATCATTTTCAGCGGGCGCAAATATTGAGATAAAACTATACAGCCTCCGGCGGTATGAGAGGTGCCTACAATTTCGTTCGATACACCGGAACTCGGAAAAATCCAATAAAAATGAAATAGCTTCCATTTTGACTGAAAAATGTAAATGTCTGAATATGTGATTCTGCATATTTCGTACTGCGAGTACAGATTGAATTATATTCAGTTCGTCACTACTTACGTTCGTCGTACGTCAGTTCGTACGACATAGCTGACGTCATGCGATAGAAAGTTTACAAGGAAGCGGTGCTCTCTATTAAATATTTGCTATTCACGTGTTGTGTTATGGAGTAGCAGCTTTGTTGATATTCTTGGTATGTAAAGAACTATTGTCCTGTACATAGTTGCAAATGCAGTGTTGTGAAAGTACCGAATACATAATTTATTGCAGTGTTATACAAGAATATTTTATTTGTTCCTCTTGAGTAATGAGCGTGATACTATTTGGAAAACAACGTGTGGTTTTGTCCAGCAGTATTTTTGTTGGTGCAGGCCACTAGTGTAGATTACTTTTGGAATTCATATCACTATCTCACAAAACACCAAAGAAACTTCAAAACTAGTCAATAAAGCAAGTCAGTAGCGGACTGCTGAGACGTGCATGGCATGTCTAAGACATTCCAAGATCTCTCTCAAGAACCTCGAAAGAATAATTCTTGTGCATTCCCAGGAAAAATACCATAATCAATTATCTGTAATCATGTAATTGTACTTTTCCACTGTGCAATGCTTTATTAAATGCTTCTAGGAAAGAGCACAATATCATTAATGAAACATATATGGTGTAATTCGAAAGTACAATGAGACTGTACATTTTTGTTTCTTACTATACTAAAATAATAAATGTAAATAATACTTTGTGTACAAATTCTTTTTTTATTACTGAAAAATAAAAAATAAAGATATTTGAATAACCGGCAAGACTTAGCGATTGAAACAGACAAGTTAAACTAAAGACGACAAATAAAAGGAATAACCTAAAATCGATTATTTTTGTAATAACCACCATCCCTACCTTTGTATCAATTCGAGGTGGAAAAAGTGTAAGAAGTCCCCAGTAGTACTGAGAGATCAGGGATGTCGCATTGTAAAAGTGCCATGCAAGAAGTAGCGTAACACAATAGGAAGTTTTAGCACATTTGCAATGTTCTTAACCTAACGTAATACAAGTCAACTGACAGATGTTATAACTGTAATGAGGAACCTTACATGATAAGTAAAAGATTTAATAATTAATTCATAAGGCAGGGTTGCAAGTTTACGCTTGAACTAATCTATTCAGAATGGATGCATGTCTAACAAGCAGCGTAAGCGCATAAGATTTAGTGGGAATGAATAATATGAATACAACTGTCCATTCAATGATTGTATATTAAATTGATATTTCTTGAAACATCTGCTTGTTTCCTTCCGAGATTTGTCGAAGAATTATAAACTGCCGCTTCAAAATTGGAAAACACTAATTTGTCACTAAAACGAAACGCAAACACGCATCTATAATGAAACAAGTTAAAAGAATGTGTCACATATCACGCGTGGATACAGCTACTATTAATGATCTGTGATTTCCTTTGTACCCAATAACCTACTTTTGTTACAGTGCGCCAGGTAAGTTATCAGCGCGCTAATATTATTTTTCAACCCTTGCATTATGAGATCCTAGCAGCGAATATCAATCATAGTGCATGAGATCAAGAATTTTGCAAATATGCTAAAAATCGTTAGTTTTATTTCTCTTATACACTAACACCATAGTGCAGATTTCCGTCAGCGAGTTGTTTATTGGATCAGCGACTGCACTTTGGACTTCTCACTAACCTAGCCGGATTATCTCACGGGACGAAATGGAGACGAATTACGACTTCCCGATAACCTCGCGTGGCACAAATGGTGACTTTTGATAAATCTGCGAAGGACGCGCTCCCTGGAAAAGTAACTGTTTATGGCAAAAGACTTCGGAAGGACACGGCGATCGTACGAAGCGGAGCGTGGAGGTACGCCAGTAGAAATGCGTTCCATTCATTTTTAATTATAATGCTAGTAATCTTTTACAGACAAAAAGCACTGAAGAATGGATGGGTTGCTTGCAGACAAGGTCAGCCATAACATGGACCACACAACAAACATTGCAGAAATCTTGTTGAGTATAGTTATTTGTCGTTGCCCATATTACAGGCATTATTCTAGCCAAGACCTAGAAATGAAAACATTTTTCAACTTTTAAAGCTTATTATGGAATTGGAAGGCAGTTTTATTTGATCAGTTTATTTAAACGCGCTGAGTAAAACAAAGTAAAAACTTTGCATAATATATCTTACTTAATTTTAGTTCAAGGGCATGTGTAAAATTAGTTTGGTGTGTTTTTTACTTAATTTTAGTTCAAGGGCATGTGTAAAATTAGTTTAGTGTGTTTTTTTAATAGCTTAAAGCATCCCAATCTGTTTTGTGTAATAATATGAACAGATCTATCATTAAAATCTAGTGTAGAAGTTTTCTCTAAGATTCTTAATGAAGGAGGTCGGTATAATGTTTTCAATAGGAGTATCATTTACAGAGAAATGTCATTTTTTTCATTTTTTCTACTTACGTTAGCAATTTTTGTATTTTATCTGATAATGTATGGTCTAGTATAGTATTGCAGTTATATTATTATTATTATTATTATTATTATTATTATTGACGTTTTCTGTTAAATTATATTTAAAAAAATATTTTTTTCTAGTCTTGCTATTATTTAATTGCCTCTATAAAAGTTTCTTAATAAAAATAATTTGCATACAATGAAAATGAAAAAAATATTTTACGTTTATTAAGGTTTTAAATTTTAGAATTGTATTTGGTACAAACATTTTGAGCTAATTGAACGAAAAATTGTTTTGAGAGAGACACTGAGTGGTGGGTGCGTCCTGGCAGCTCATTCATCCCACTCTCAAATCCTCTGTCGACATTTAGTTTGACAGTCGGCGCGACTGTCGTCGTGACGTCGTCATGACTGATTCATTGATTAACCATTCGCGTCAACGGCTAAAGTCATTAGTCCCGAAAGCGTAGTTTCCCTAACAAGGTATCTCCCACCAGCCAAACAAGCTTTAAACTCCCGACCGGTCTCCCGGCATATGTGGTAATGCGTGTTAGTGTAAATGCAAGTAAGGGGTGAGAATAGGACAAGGAGGAGGAAGGAAAAATCGTGCGAGGTCCGTTGTTGGGTACTGCTCCGTCATTCACCTGATGCTGATCAGAGAAACCACCTACTAATCAGAGCAGCCGGCCGCTAGAATTCTCCTCCAGACCGCGACTCAATTCGACCTAGCTGAGAAGCTAGTGTCGACAACCCGGCCAACGTTGGGACTCGAACCTAGGACCTCCCGGTCAGAGGCACTGCAGTTACAATTGATAACCTGAGCCACCTCTCCCGGTTTGACAGTAACCTTAATTCTTCCCGCACTGAAACAATCGTCATGTTATCCTTCATTCGCCGGGTGCTTTTATTCACCCATTCTCGCAGGGTTTTTTTCTCTCTTTTCTTTTCGTCAACTGGCGTCAGTCGTCCTAATCCACCGAAACCTTGGCGTCGGAGACCCGTCCGAGCGGCGGCGGTCGCGTGCAAACGACGCGTTCGCAGAAGAGGCGCGGCGGCCGGGAGGCCCCGGCGTCCGGGCGGCCGCCTGCCAACCTCGCGGGCGCCCGACCGCTCGCAAGAGCGTGCGTCCGTTCGCCGCCATCCGTGACGTCAGCGGCAGCCGCAATTCAGGAAGTGGCGGCGCTACGTGCCTACCTGGCGGATACGCTATACGGCAATTCTGCAGAGTTACTCTACATTCCGTGAAATTCTCCCTCGTAAGTTAGCGACGTGAACTCGGTTTCTGATAACGTCTTCTTGTATTTGGTCTGCCGGAAAAGGGGCAGTTTGAATATTGAAGTAACGTAATGTGACGTAGAGCAACGTAACGCAGAGTTAAATTGCGTAATGTGACATAATTAACTCAGCGTAAAGTATCGTATCACAACGTAATGTAACGCGCAGCACAGTAACGTGACGCAACGTAAAGTAACGAAACGAAACGCAACACATCGCCAAGCAAAAGGAACGTTACAAACCAAACGCGTTCTGTCCTGCGTGTTATTTTACACATTATTTCCGAAAAAGGATGAATTACGGTCAATGAAACCGTTACCTTCAGGATTACTTTTCAATAGAGATTCTTAAAATGTCGCAGAGAATCCAAATAAGTATTTAGAGTTCACTATATTAACACGACACTTTAGTTTAAAGATCAAGTATTAAATAAAATATTGAAAATAGTTATATTTACAAAACCATACACTTTGTAGAAAGGGTAATTTGTTATATTAGTAGACACAATTCTGTTCACTTACATTGACCATCACTCTCTAATAATCGTAGAGCAAACGTGTGGTTTGTGAAGATATCTGTTTGAGGCGGTTTTGCTCAGAATGCCTTGATGCGATTTGGGGGGCGCGGCACATACAACACATTTTCACACTTACATTTCAGTTGCTGTTCTTTTCAGAGCAGGTCACCGAGTTTAACCACCTCGGGGAGCAAATAACTGAACTAAGATTTGTCCGATTAATAATGAGAAACTTTGTCTGGCATTGCATTCTACAACGTCTCTGCATGTCGAAAGCACTCATAACTCACTTCGCAAACCAGTAGCCCTTGTCACTGTGCAAATGCTACCGCTGCAGCTGATTGCATCATTAGGTCGGCTTTTACAGCGGAATTTAAACACAAGATTGTTTCGTAATTGGTACATTATTGTGATTTCTTATCTGCCCAATTGATAATTACATTTAGAAAAATACTACTTATTGACAAAAATAGGACGGGATTCTATTTGGAGGTGCCAGGGTAAAAATTTAGCAAGGGCCTTCTTTCAATACTCTGCTTAAAAATTAATATGGCTAACAAACAAATTGTCTAATTACCTTGCGTCGTCATGAAATCGTTTACATTTTCCAGTGTTTTTGTTTTAATAAGAACACTTTTGAATAGTACCTGTTAATCATAATACTATCAATATTGTATTTATATTATATTATTTTTTCTTCGAAATTTTGTAACGCATTAAATATATTTTAAAATTATAGTTAAATTGCTATTGTTTGTTACTGTTAAACACTTCTTAATATAGACATTATTTCAATCGATTAAAATAAAAATAAATATATTATAAAAATTAGCCCAAAATTTCATGTTTAGTAAATTTTTATTGTAAAGAGTGAAATTTTATTTTATGCAATATTTTTTTAAAGTCGAAACAATTTGAAGAATTTTTTACGTGTGTCCCCTGGGGGTGGGGAATACTGAGCTGCTGCACATTCAGGCTTTAACCCGGTCTTGTACGGATAACCCAAACGTAAAACGCAAGTACGCTGGCCGCTCCACTACTAGGGTGCCCATGCAATGATAAAGTACATCATTAAGCGTCTCCCGTTAGGGGTATGGCATTGGAAGAACAAGTCAATGCCACGTGCGTGCTCCGCGAGAATATGAAGACGTGCTTCGGAAAGGGGAGTTCATCACTATTCGCGGAGCGACAGCTTCAGTGACGCCGCAAGGCCCCCTGGACAACGTCCGAGGCTTCGACCGTCGCGGTCGATCGCCATCGATTGGTTCCCACAGGGCGATCGGGGCAAAGACATTGAATGGTATTGGTCGGAACCGCATCGCGCACTGGGCCTATGCACTATTTTCTTGGGACACAATAGAGAGTCGAAGAGGAATAGGTTCATAACAAGGCATCAAGCCTTTTCGAATAACACATCGGGTGATATAGTACGGTTCTAGCAAAAAATTCATACTTTTTAAAAATTTTAATATATTTTTTATTCGCAATATGTTTCATCAGAACAATAGGCAAAAATGTTGACAAATTAAGTTGATATGGGAAGACAATGCACTCCAGCCCTTCGTGGATTTTGTTAATGCCAAATGATTGTAAATAGCGTACACTATAAATAGGACGTCTTCGGCAGAAACACGAATCAAAACAAATTTAATTCAATAATATTAAGATAAGGCACTCACACAACATCATTCACAATAAGAATTATGTTCTTTAAAATGTAAATGTATACTAATAAGTAATGAAAAATAACAGGATGGAAACTGTTGTGTCTGATTTTTGTGTACAAGTTTCTGAACACGTTTTTATTTACGTACTAGCATAGCCCGGCAGTGGTTGTTCTGCCCTTTATCTCCCTCTTTCTCCTTCCCTCTCCCTTTCTCTCTCTGTCTCTCTCCGATTCTTCCTTTCTCTCTCTGTCTCTCTCCGATTCTTCCTTTCTCTCTCTGTCTCTCTCCGACTCTCCCTTTCTCTCACCAACTCCAACTCTCTTTCTGTCTCTTCGTCTCTCCCTGTCCCTGTCTCAGTCTGTCTAACTGACTGTATCAAATCTTGATGATGTATCAAACCTTTTCGGATACCCTTCGGATATATAAACCTCAATCCGCATTGAGGGAATACATATGCAGTCTACATTATTTGTTGTAAGGCCATCTTCGTCGTTACATTGGTTAGCACTAACCCCAGTTTGGCGTGATCAAAGCCAGAAAGTGTTAGAAAGAGCAAATAACTTAAGAATTCCTTCCCTCGGAATGGAAGAGAAGTCGCTGTTCCTTGTCCAGTCGAACATTTATGTCAAGAAATAGAACCTACAACAACTTGAGTTAAAAAATTCGTTATCGGAAAAATTGCTTCCACGGTTCTCAATTGTATGCGCCCCTGGGTAGATCATGCCATTTTCTTTCAGACGATACTTCTTTGAACGAAAGAAAATGTACAGAAGGGAAATAGATTGTGTGCTCTCAGACAATAGGTCAGGTTTGGGATGTAGTGCAATAGAAATAGGAAATACTAACAACTTGTAAGTAGTGCCTCTCGCCCAAAAATGACACAGCCTTGCTTCGTTTCTACTTTTAAAATAATAAAAGTAATGAACGAAATAAATGATTATCGTGCACTATTGTTGCGTTGCATTGAAACGTCCCGTCATTGAGATACCCATGTTTTGCTCATTGAAAAAGACGTTACTGATCCTAGAGAAACAAATTCTGAATGACTTTTTCTACCCTCCCAATCTACCATTTCTTATTTCTAGAGGTTAGGACAAAGAAAACCAGAAGTTTCAAAGAAATGTTACTACTGGCAATACTATTTTGAAAGAATTCCCATTTTATTCCGTCAATACACCGTAAGACTAAATTAGGAGATGTGGGAAGGTCCTTACAGATGTCAAGAACAAACGAAACCACCTGGTGCCTTTCACTAATGCCCTAGAATATAATAAATTGGTAATATTCTAGTACGGTGACAACACGTACTAGAATATTACTATTATTATATTATTAAATTGGAAAAGGTTTGAATATTTTAGTTCAATTTTTTTTAAATAAAGGTTAACCTATCGCCAATATTGTCTTTTATGTCTAATGCCTGGATTATATTTATATTAATAACATTTATTAATGTCATCTTTTTGATGCTGCCACATAGTGAGTTCCCTTCACGTAGCTACGCCATTGAGGCATTGAGGCATGGTCCCTCAAACATTAATTAGATCATCTGATAAGACGGTTTCTGTCGGTCATTTTCTCTGAAGAAACTGGAAAGTTAAATTTAAGTTTAAACAAAATCATCACTCACATCTGTTAAATAATACAGCTTCCTTAAAGTGTAAAACACAGAACGAACAACACTCAGTTATTGTCCATATCCTTCTGACGTGTACCAAATATATCCATGAACGCCAATCAATCCTACAGACTGACAACCTTCAAATTATATTGTGTTTTCAGGAAAAATATTAAAATTATGTATAATACTAAAAGTGTATCAAGATTTATAAGTCTGACTGTCAATTGTAAATTATTGTTCTAATATTTGTTTAATTTGTGTGTTAACTATTGAATTTAAATCCTGTATTGGGTATAGTAAAGTAAATAAATAAATAAAATAAATTTAAAAAACATTTTAAAAAAGTTTTTACATCAGTTCAAAGTAAATGAAGATAAACACTCTTTACTAGCAAGATAGATTTTAATATTCCTTGTTTGTAAAAACGAAATCTCTATTTACATAAAATTATTTTTGGATGCATTTAAATGTATTTTCTTTGATTTGGCGATGTTCGCAGTTCGTTTTTCTAAGAAAAAATTTGAAGATAAAATATTTTCTCAATTTTATTGTTTTAAAATATAAAGTATGAATTATATTTTTATACATTCGTATTTCGGGTATCAAAAAAACGTTAATAATTATAAGAGCTTGTAATTTGTAGAGCCCAAACCACCAGTTGAAAGGAGTAATACTGAACAATTTGCGGGAAAATGAACAACAAAATACAAAAACATATGAATAATACGAGTTTTCTAAAACTTTAATGCTACATAATTTAATGTAATATTAATATTATAAATAATATATTATAAAAACCTATCGGGATATTACTTATCCACTGAGAAGAGTTGTACAGCACAGTTCGGGTAGTATGTCCATGGTGACGGTGACGTCAATAGCGATATACTGTGCCACGGACGCTGCATCAATCGAAACAATGGCGTATTCCTCAGGTGAAGGCGAATCATGGGCGTGTGCAACGCGACCTGGAGTCTTAATCGTCATTCACCACCTGCGTTCACTCGAAGGAAGTGCTACCTTCCTATCACCACGTGCCAGAAAGCCGAGAGTGGCACTGCTTCAGAAAATGGGTCATTCGGTTATGGATTTTGTTGCTTCAACAGCAAAGAAATTATATGATGAAAGTATTGTTATTGCCTCTTCTGAAGACTCTGTCCTTTTTATAGAATACATATATATATATATATATATATATATATATATATATATATATATATATATACACACTCGTATAATACCACTAATTTCCAGGGCGTGAAGAAATTGAAAGAAAACTAAGTCACTATCAGCCTTTTGAGGAGAGTTTATGGTTTTGTTAAATACCCAGGAAGACAGGAAAACTAGAAAAACAATGAAACAGTTGGGTTTTCGAGAAATGCAAATATTTGGTTGTGTTAGTCTGCACATTCTGACACTGCGCTTATAAACTGATTTCTCATACCCAGTGCACATTCATTGAATGATTGATTGATTAGTGATTAGAGCGCGTCAACAGCTGAAGTCATTAACCCCGTAAATATAGTGCATGTTTTTATCGCGGGAGGTGGCGGTCGTCTTCCTCTGCTGGACAACGAGACCTACATCGGCGTGGGGGGATTTTCCCCAACCACGCATTGCCCATCAGCGTGGCACCTCCTTAGCCGGGACACGCTCTAGTCTCCCGACTAGTTTCCCAACAAATGTGGCAGTGTAGTGCATGTGTGTAAGTATTGGGGATGAAGAAAAAGGAAAGTTCGCGCACGGTCCGTGACCCATTTGTTAGGGTATTGCGCCAGCATTCGCCTGGTATTGATCGGAGAAACCACGGAAAACTACCGATCAAAGCAGCCGGCCACTAGAATTCTCCTCCGAAAAGCGAATGAATTCGATCTAGTGGTATAGCTTCAGTCGAAAATCCTGCCAACGACGGGAGGACCTCCCGGTCAGAAGCACTGTAGTGACATGAGATTATGTCTTGAGCCACCTTTGTCGGTTGCGGTGTTCGTGAAGATTGTTTGTGTTAAAATATTTAAACAATTTAAATGTAATACGAGAATATTATATTTCTTCATTGCCAGTGTGCACGTCTCTTGACCCGGCGAAGCGATCCATTCCAAAGGGGCAGTTTTGTTTATTTTCGTCATAGCTTCCTGTTTTCTTCAACGCTGATCAGTATTCTCCCATCCCCTACAGAAGTAAACAAGGGACGAGAAGGATATGTTGGAATTGAAATCATAATCTACGTATAACACTGCATCACATTGTGCAGATAGCATCACTTCCAAACAATGAGTTTTCAACGTGTGAACTGTCGATTTGCGAGAGGGTAGTAATTAGGGAGTTTTTGCACCCTCGAACGTCAAGTACTATCGATCTTCTGCTCATTGGCAGTGCAAGTTTCGCATCACTTTAGTGCATCTGCGCATGCGCAGAAGATCGATAGTACTTACCGTTCGAGGTAGCAAAAACTCCCTATTAGGCTCTTTAGTGACCCTCTAGTTGTGCGAGATCTCCCGATGAAATATCGCCCTGTAAAGTTTCTTGTGGGATATACATAATGAATTTCTTGTGGGTTGTATACAAAATCAACGCACGTACAGTAGCGACGTTTCAAAATAACGTTTTGAAAATTTTTTAACGACGATTTTAATAAATGAATCTAAACGTTTTCTAGAAGATTGAATTGTGGACAATGGCGGTGAGCATTTTCAACGTTCTTAGCAATGGAAGGAAGATGCATGGAGGAGCATGACAAGCATGACAATGATCCAGGGCCGGCGATCGGTGTTAAATCCGAGTAGGTAGGGGGGGCACCCTCCCCTCCATCTCCCAACAAAAGTGTATATGAGAGGAAAAAGACAAATCAGATTTTTTTCAAATTGTCATGTTTATCATTACATTGTTATCATATTTATTTTAAGGAACATCAGCAGTTAATTTTTGCAATGCAAACACAGCGCTGCGCTTTGCATTTTTATATAAACTCATTTAACATTTTTTTGCAAATAGATTTTGTCGGTCATGTCACTATGACCATGTAAAATCGCAATGCTATTGAGCCGATCTTGCTTCATAGTTGATCGCCTATAAGTTCTGAGTCGACGGTATACCGAAAAACTTCGTACATTTCTGGAATTACGTTTACAGAATATTTCTCTCACCCCAACTTCGTTCATTTCTGGAATTTGACGTTTATAACATTTTTCACCCAAATTCCGAGTAAGTATTTTACCACGAGGAATGTTTCATGTGGGTACATGTACTCACCATACCAACAATATCCGCCGGTCCTTCACGGGTCGTCGTGCGGGCACTTCACGCGAAGTCGGAGGCCCATCATTCGGGAGCCCGAAGCGCGTCCGCACAGTTGTCGAGTACACAACAAAGTTTACTTTAGCCAAAACGGCCTAGCTAACGTAGGTGAAGTCCATTTCATGTTACGCACGAACCGGAAGGGCCTAGGCCCAGGGCACCCAATAGTTAAAAAATATTCTAAATTTTTCAGAAAATAAAATTTATAAAATCGTTTAAAAAGTTATGTATGGTTAAACTGTACGTAAACAATTGGCATAACGGAGTGATGAGTCGCGCATCACTGGATAATACTCATAATCTGGAATGTTGCTGGTTGATGCGTTTCAATTTTATATTGTACAAGTCAATAAAAAATAAAATGATTTAATTTGTACTCTTTTTCAATGTAATTATAAATTTGTTATTCTTACTTACTTATAGAACTACATATATGTTTCAATTTTTTGTTTGAATGTTAAATTGAAACACTACAAAATACTTTTAAAATATTTTAAAAAAATACAAAATACAATGTGAATTGCTAGGATTTCAGCATAGAAATTGGAGGGGGTAGATCGGTGAAAGTAAGAATAGGGGACCTCCAAATTAACCTTGGCCCTAGGGCCCCCAATGCTGTTAAAAAGGCCCTGGGTGAAGTACGTAGTACGTTACATTGACAACAAGAGCAGATGTATTATGGATATTGAGAGACAACGTGTGAAATTTGGAGTTTCCACTGAGTCATTCCAAACTATTATTTACACGATTCCACTTAACCATACACCAAAGTTGATGTTTCTCTACATACTTCCGAGAGAAGGTAACGATGCAGCTGCCGTCGCGATGAATTTCAGTGAGTGCATATTCGCATACTTTACAACGCAGATTTTGCCAAAATATTTCTCGTGAACACACAAGTTACTTCATTTTTAGACAATCACTAGATTAGTCAGCGTCTACTGCTAAAATTAGCCTGTGCCCTGAATCTAATGCTAACATTATCCGAATAGTGTGTGAAATGATCAATTCATCGACATTCATACAGGTTTATTCAGTCTTATCAATGTGTGATTTAACCAGCTAATTCGTAAAACAAGGCATATTTTGGACTTTATCCGTAACATGCACATTTTAACACATTTGTAATGTCTTTGACTTTTGCTCATCTATTATGATAATAAAACAGTATCTTATGGTAAATGTCTCACACTAAAGTGAAGTTCTTTTTATAAATCAACTTTTCCTAGCACATTCAACTTCTTTTTTGTAACAAATCTTGTTCAAAACAATAGCCTGAGAATATTAAACATTTACGTATTTTCTGCATTGATAATTTCTGCTTTGTAAATCTTGGAAATAATAACACTTTTTGTTTTCTTTTTTAATGCTTTATGAAGTCCAATTTTTGTTGAAATTGTTATACATTTAAATGTCTATTGTTAATGTTCTTCTGTACAAGTTCTGAACTTTAGTTTTATATTTAGTTAAGAAACTCGATACGATTTGTGTGTAGTAGAATCTGAAAGTAAAACTTAATTGCAATTGACCACATGTGGGTAAATTCCACATGTGAAGAGAACAACAAAAGAAGCAACTCGACGACAAAACTATAAACTAATCAGCCCATAACCGCATGAACTACTAGGGGATTACCAACTCAAGTTAGACTTGCTCTTTCATTCCTATACGATTTTCTATAAATAATGGCACCAAAGCAATTTATTAAATCTACTTAATTCCATTGTGTTATAAAAAACTGCTATGATTTCGCAAATTACTTAATGGCACCTTGCACCTTACAACAACACCTGTATTCAGCACTTGTAAACGGTACAAAAATTATTTTCCAGATCCATTAATTCGGTTCTGCGGAGTGTATGAACTTGTGAGCCATGAATAAACAAATGAAGACCTGAGTGCAAGAACCAGATAACACCGAAAAGTAACGTTTCGAGAAAAATGAGAAAAACATTTTACATTACTTTAAACATGAAATGCATCACACTTTCTTGGTAAGGTGGAGGGATCAATGTGAACATTTTCTCGAATTTTAAAACGCAAAACTTCAATAGAAATATATAATAATTAGATAAATACGTGTTGTTTTATCTGGTTCTTGCACTCAAAATACAATGGTTTCAACCAAGAATAATTGGATATAAATGATTTATTTCCATGTTTTTTATTGAAAAATAGTACAAATATTTAACTTTACTGCTATAACATGCACAAATGAATTTTATTGAAGAAATTTCTGGTCATATTAATTTTAATCACCAAAGAAATGTTAGTTCACGTCAATGTCTGTTTCGGATGCCTCTTTACGTTTTTGTTGCCTGTAGAGTGGATTGTTGAAATAATCAATGCAGGCGGAATGTACTTTGCGACAGCTTTATGACATCACTGTTCTTTACAGAATTCAGAGGAAGGTCCTGAGTATTTGCGTTGGGTGCATTCAACTGCGTTGGGAGCAGCTGTTATGCTTTAATAGGCAATAAGTGGAGTTGATAATATCAACCATGCCCAGTAGAAATAGGCACATCTCTTCCTTCATAAATACAATTCCTAAATCTAGTAATAATATAATATACTAATATAAGTTAAAGAATTCATACAGATTCATTTGAAGCTTTCTTCTCTTTAGTTTCGTCGTACGTATACTCTTTATGACATTCGTCTTACATGAATAGATGACCATGTCATAAACACACAACTGGCAGAAGAAAAAGATTTCGCAGACATTTTCCTTTTGTGTTTTCTTTCATATTGCCCTTCATTTTTCGTCCAAGACCAACTCAGGTCTGAACGCAAGTGGATAACTCCGGCTATTGTTCTTGCACTGAGAGAGTAGAAATTAAAACTTCATGGACGTTTCCTGAGGGGATTAAGAAATTATTGTCGAAAACAATTTCTGCTGATTTATTGATTGATTTCGGTGTTCGTGATTCCGGGCGCGTCAACTATTTAGGTCATTAGTCCCATAAGTATAGTGCTTTTTCCTCGGGAGATGGCTGTGACATTTCCCCGCTGGATGGCGAGGTCTGGCGCCGACCTACCGTCAACTAGCGGGGGTTTTCCCCTAACCAGGTATTCCCAACAACGGGGCACCGCCCCAACCGGGACAAGCTCTAAGCTCCCGTCCGGACTCCCGGCATGTGTGGTAGTGTAGTGAATGTTAGTGTAAGTGTGTGTGTGTAAGGGGCGAGGATAGGACAAGGAAGAGGAAAGAAAGATGGCGCGCGGTCCATGGTTCGTTTGTGAGGGTACTGCTCCGGCATACGCCTGGTGTTAATCGGAGAAACCACGGAAAACTACCGATCAGAGCAGCCGGCCGCTAGAATTCTCTTCCAGACTGCGACTGAATTCGATCTACCTGAAAAGATAGTGTCGAAAATCCTGCCGCCGCCGGAATTTGAACCTAGAACTTCCCGGTCAGAGGGACTGCAGTTACATCAGTTGATGCAATGAGCCATCTCTCCTGGTCTCTGCTGATAGAGGGCAGGACGGGCTTTGTGTATATGCAAAAATCTCGTTTTCGCAAAAAAATTGTCATTATCTATTCTTGCACTCAGGTCTTCAATTGTTTTCGTACGTCCCTTTTTCAGAATATAGCCCGGCAATCGAAATTGCAAAAGGATGGGAGCCAAACGTCTCAGTTTCCTCGTTCCCGCACATCTGAGGAAAGAATGAGGTCAAATCCCACATCCAGAGGCCAGCGGAGATGAAACTGAAGGCCTTAGGTTTCACGCGATGAGTGCAGCACAAAACAGAAGTTTCCAATCGAAGCAATCTGGGCAAATTAAGAATTCATTATGAAGATAAGTTCATTTAATGAGCAGAAAATATCAATATTCTATTTAGTATATTGACAGGTCTGACTTACGAATACTCCCTTTCGTTAGCCGCGAATAGTACTCGTTCATAGATAGTGATGACTAGACTGCGAAACGTCATGCATTTGCATATTTTTACTGATTGCGCATATCCAAAGGAAATGTATAACTTTACATGTATCCAAAAATAAAACAAAAGAGGCCCATTTTTATTTTGCATAATTGCATATTTCTCAGTTTTTGCTTTAACTGCATCTTTTTATTTACACCGCTTATTAATGTGCAAATTTTCCAGGTTTTGTAGAACTGGGT
This sequence comes from Acheta domesticus, assembly GCA_031308135.1. Lineage (NCBI taxonomy): Eukaryota > Metazoa > Arthropoda > Insecta > Orthoptera > Gryllidae > Acheta > Acheta domesticus. The sequence continues at coordinate 188,845,042 of JAHLJT010009419.1, read as the reverse complement.
CGAAGTTATTTTTTCGAGTATCTCTCTTTTAAAATAAAAGTGCATTAATCCATGCCAGGGCTTCAATACCAACATAATCTTTCCGACAGTCTTCTGATAAGATTGTTTTCGCTTTAATCGATTTACTTCCTGTAACTTTATTCGTGCACTTGGTCTTAGTGAAATGGGCTGAATGTTATGGTTTATTATAACAATGCTGTTGATTATATTGCTTAATATTTTTTTGTTTTTTATAATGCCTGAAAATATATTTTTATTATATGCATTTGTACTAGTGTAAAATGATTACATAAATAAATGTTATCTGTTGCTAACTATGTGTTTGTTTAACGCATCTTCTTACTGTTAAGCACAAATGTTGACTATTTTAAATGCCTATATTGCCAAATTTAAGTGCATGCATATTTAAGTTATTTTTTAGTGATTGAAATTCCGGGGTCTAGTTATGACAGGAGCTTCAGCTATATGGTTCAAAAATGTTTTCCCCCAAAGCACAAAATTAAATGCGAATTTGCATACTTCTCCATAATATCAATGTAAATTAAGGGCATTTTTAATTTCTCTACATAAAACAAAGAGAAATATTATTTAAAGAATCGAAATGTTTTATTCCTTTTCTGAACTTATCCACAAATAGACGATGTCTCAGAATACGTTTTACATACCACTAGGCTATTAAGGGGGGCGTGCCGAATATCACTTTTTGCCAACTAACCTGTTGTGTGGTATCTCTACAACGAAATTACATGTGTCACTTGCTCCTGATTGAAGGCAACTCCTCTTGCAGTGGTGTCCAGCAGGTAAACGAAATCTATTTGACTGCGTTACAACCTGTACCTGTGAAACACCGTTTTACTGCATCCAGCAATACTAGAATGAACCAGCTTTATCCAACACAAGTTCCATGTGGATCGATGGGAATTTGAACCTCTGTTCCAGAGGAGGAAGTCAAGCGATCTAAACTAACCCACGGGTCACCCAAAGAAAAAGATCAAAATTCTAACTCCGCAAAAATAAAGATCACCCTAGCATAGAATGTTTTTTTCATTCTTCGTTTCCGCCTGTTCCTCGGTCTTCGTACCTACCTTCATTCAGCTCCCTGGCTCCCCTTCCCGATGGCGGGCAAAGACCGATCCGTCCGGCACGGGCATACAGCGGAACGAATTGCCCCATGGGAACGCTCCCTGGGTGGATGAATTCTGTGGCCTATGATTACGTATGATGACTGCTTTCGAGACATGGAATTGGTCTAGATGCCAGGAAGTCGTTTGAACCAATTTTGCGAAGATCTGAATCTACTTCGCATGTTAAAATTTGTTTAAGTAACATTTACATTAATGTTACTGATAAGTTACTGAAATAATAATGCTCTAGTATTTTAAAATGTCTCGGAAAGCATTGATAATAAAGGTTAAGATCCTGGTACTTCATTTTAACTGAATAAATAAAAGATAATATTGTTCAATATTAGTTGATTTGAACGTTGAACAAATTATATTTGTGAAACCTTCAGTCTTGCCCTCTGAGAGAATCAATTGTTGTGGCGATACCTACATAATTTCTTTATGACTTTGTGTTAAAAAATATTAAATGCTAAACAAAGTTGTGTGTCAACGGAAAGGTACCACGTATTATCTTTTAACTTAGGTTAATGACGCGTTACTGCTGGTTAATAAACGGTTTTCAATTGGACGACAAAGCAGAAGTCAGTTTTTACCACTATCATATCAATTAAATAGAATTTCATTATCTTCCAAAAACTAAATATTCAGTGAACATTTCCTAGTTGCCCAGGAATGTGAAGTAATAGATCACTGAACTTCGTCGCCGGAATCCTTTTGGGCATAACGCCTGCAGAAGAAGAAAAAAAGCAGAGAAAGAAAGAAGAGGAGGAGGAGGAGGAAAGAGGGAAGGAGGAAGAGGGAAGGAGGAAAGAGGGAAGGAGGAGAGAAGAGGAAAGAGGGAAGGAGGAGGGAAAAGGAAAGAGGGAAGGAGGAGAGAAGAGGAAAGAGGGAAGGAGGAGGGAAAAGGAAAGAGGGAAGGAGGAGAGAAGAGGAAAGAGGGAAGGAGGAGGGAAAAGGAAAGAGGGAAGGAGGAGAGAAGAGGAAAGAGGGAAGGAGGAGAGAAGAGGAAAGAGGGAAGGAGGAGAGAAGAGGAAAGAGGGAAGGAGGAGGGAGGATGACACAGCGGAGGAGCAGAGAGGGGAGGAGGAGGAAAGAGGGGGAGGAGGAGGAAAGAGAGGGGAGGAGGAGGAAAGAGAGGGGAGGAGGAGGAAAGAACGGAGAAGGAGGAGAGAGAGAGGAGGAGGAGGAGGAGGAGAGAGAGCAGAAGAGGAGAGAGAGCGGAAGAGGAGAGAGAGTGGAAGAGGAGAGAGAGTGGAAGAGGAGAGAGAGCGGAGGAGGAGAGAAAGGATACATTTAGAAGAGGGAATGAATGAAGTAAAGGAAGGAGGAGGAGAGGAAGATAAAGAAGACGATAAATAGGTTTAATGAAGAACAATTAGACGAAGTCGAAGAATTATTTGACGTAGGAGGCGTTGTGGAAGAACTAGACATGCGAGAAGTATTAGAAGATGTGAGACAGTACGTAGAAAGAAATGTGTTATTTTATGTTTAACCTAGAACAGAATATGACATAATTCAACGTGCTGTAAAACGTCGCTAATCAGACTGACTGACAGAATGTTGCCAGGCGTCTATAACACTCATAATACCCATAAGCTGTTGTCATGTAACAAGTGATTGCTCAAAACTCAACTTGTCACTGCATTCGATCGAAATAGCCCACGGCGCTTTGTGAGGAAAGCACTCCAGCTGTTCAATGGACGCACGTCCGATGAGAGGGATATGCTTGTTAGCATTACTTTACAGTTACCAAACTTGAGGTCAAAGCATTCTTTTCCGAACTTTTCATTAATTAAATGAGATACATGGCCAAACAGAAGAAGAAGTGTTCATAAAAGTTTGTAATTACGAAGGATATATAAACAGTTCAATATTTTCTAATAACACAGACAGTTTAATTAGAATTGTGTGAAAGTAACAACGACAAAAAGAATACTAATGATAATGCACAAGTCTGTAAAACTTGCTTCATGTCTTGTAGTAAGTGAATCGCTCTGATACTCTGAAGAACTGTAATGAACAAATGTGTGTGTTTCAATGTGTGTGTCATTTTTGCAATTTTTATTCTTCATATTTAATTTTATAGTTTTTTTCTAATTCGCTTGCAATCGTCAATATCACGTAATGTTACTTACCAACTAAGATTCACATTTCTTGCGTTAGACTAAAACATAGTGTTGTATGTACTCAGGTAATCCGTACTTCATATTTTTGAAGACAGTATTTTAAAAATATGGACGGTCAAGTAAATGTATTATAAAATGATATTACGTGATATAAAAATGCCAGGATGGTAGACTATAAAATGCTATTTATAGCTGGGGAAAATATTTAGAAATAAAATATGGACAAAAAGGAAAACAATAAATTTACCTAATTGAACTAGTACTTAGTCAATCACAATTTAGCTTAGAGGGCTTTTAGGAAAATAACCAGATGAATAGACGAGTAGAGGTGATAAGCAACTCTATTAGAATCGTCTCGCCCACATTAGTCGAATATTTTCTGCAATTCAACAGTCACTGAGAATTACGAATCAATCAGCAAGCGTGCTGTTACAAACAATGCGTACAACGTTTTGTGAATGAAAACTGAAGAATAGTTCTAGTTTGGACTTGGAGTTCGCTTCATGAAGCTGAGCAGGTACTTTTTGGAATAGCGAGAATCGTGTGGAGAAGAACATGCTTAAAGAAGGTAACAATAACATGGTCGAATATCCATTAGGAACGGAATTAAATTAGTTGAGCACTAATGAGGAATACAGTATGTGTTTGCAAGGAGAAAGGAGGCTGATCGTCGGCAAGATGCAATGGTATCGACAAGACGAATGGCAAGGAATTGAAAATATGATGTAGGAAGAACAATTTTTGTGATTTAAAGCTGGCTATTCTCACATTTAAGGATAAGCCATGCATGACCCTAATGCATGAGATTGTTAAATATATTTGGTTTAGTGCGAATTATTAAATACGAGATTATTTTATATTATTGTTCGTATTTCAGTTTCTGTGTTATGTAAACTGTTAGGAAAACGAGATGCAAAGATCAATCGTTGCTTGACATCTTAAGGGAATTAATTTTTTATGAAACTTTTGTTTCATTTGCCGAACCAAAATTACTGTCATGATTATAAATACTAGTAATGGTATTTGCTTCCCGTCCTCGAGTTTTACTTTAATGACAACTGGAATTCCCGAACTTGGATAGATCAAACTCACTTTATTAGAAATTTACGCAATTCGCGTTAAAAAATCGTATTTTACATATTTTTTGGGAAAGATAAATAGTTACGCAGACGAATTGACACTGTTACATTACAAAAGTGGTAGATAAAATAGGTGGGATAAATTATACTTGTTAGGTGAGTTGCAATAGGAATGTAAAATTTGGGAATGAAAATATTATATTGTATTATTATATGTTTTGTTATTAATATATTGTATATTATATTGTTTGTTATTACATTGAAAGGTTATCTTTTCACTTCGTAGGGACAACTGTTTCTCGAATTACAACGGGCGTTTTGACCAAATAAGTTATTTGCAATGAATTTCATTAATTATCTAATCAAAGAAAGTTTCAGGCAATCCGACAAGTAACTTTTGCATCAACTTCACGTGTCAAGTGTTTTAACATTATTATTATTATGTTTTATTATTAAATGTTATTATTGTTATTATTATTATTGGTGTAGACGGTGAGTGGCGAGTGGCAGAGAGCAGGGAGCAGGCCGCGGGAGGCGGGCGGCGCGGCGCCAGGGGCAAGGTGGCCGCTCGCGAATTCCAGCGCCCCCTCCCCCGCCCTGCCACGGCCTCCGCCGACCGCGCGGCGCCGCCGGCTGAGAGCAGACGAAGGTCGGCGGCGACGGCGGCCGCTGCCCCTCGCATCCGCATGCGGAAGCAACACTCCACTCACTCCACCCCACTCCACTACGACGGAAGGGAAATAGTGGAGAGCGGTCACGTGCAAGGAGGGGCGGGGGACCAACCACATCTAGCCTATATATCGCAATACTGGCACATCTCAAAAAATACGAATTTTTGATCAATGCATTCTGCAGAATTGCAGATTGGTCTACCTTAGTTAGTTAATTAGTTAATAGTTAATTAGTCAATAGGGTGAAAACGTGTAGTGAAGTGAAGTGAAGTGAAGTGAAGTGAAGTGAAAGGTGCGATTATGGGTAGTCTACTAAAAAGTATTGAGCTATTAGAATTTCGGTAAAGTGTTATGAGGTGCAATGAAGTGATTTCATTTCGTTCTGTTATTTCGCTAATCTAAAGCGTCTTTTATAGGCTATTCTAACAAAAGTTGGGTTTTATTGATTTATGTTAACGAGTGTTTTACGTGTTATAAATGTAAAATTATTATAAGTATTGTATATTATTATAATGTAGTGTTAGGTAAAAATGTTTATCCATATTTGTCTGAATATGATTGTGAGTGAATACGTGCAGGATGGTGTGTATGCCAGGGTTCCTATGTCTTTGTATGATATGTATGTAAATGTGTATGTTTGTATGAATGAATATTGGTGTAATATGTAAGTTTATTTACTTAAATGTTAGATATATGTAGTTTCATTTGTTGTATATGTATGTAAATGCATTTGTATGTTCTAGCTAATGACGAAAGTATTTGTAATTTGTAAAGTAATTTGTTTTTTATATTGATTTTGTATATATTGTTTTTATTTTTAATTGTGTTTTGTAATTGTAAATGTATTTTATGTTTCTGTATTCTGCCACCGGGCAACATCAGCCCAATTGTAGAATAAACCTTATATCTACCTTCCAGCGGCGACAGGAGATAAACTTATAATAAAGTATACCACCAACAAATGACAGAAGTTCGAATGCAAGTATGATGCATTTCAATGCAAGGTGAAACTCCAAACTCATTTGATTTGATTTATTTGGTCAAAAAACAGTGAAAACTGTACATGACGTATTGGGGAGAAGATAATTTATCTTAATATCTGGTGTTTTGAGTTGCACCATTATTGCAGCCCAGGAACGATATAATAGTTTTTTACGAAATAAGGAAATAAGTAACGTAAGATATCTTAATACAGTATGATAATCGAAAAGAGGCCGATGAGCCGAGTTTGATGAACAATGGGTATTGTATGAAGATGTTACGATAAGAATATCGTACGTATAATCCGCCTTGTAAAAATCAAAATCATTTTCGTTTGGATTTCATATTTTGTCCTGCGAAATATGAGAGATTGATGTTGATATAATTAATAAGAGGTCATGGATTATTAAGAACATTTTTGTTAACACTTCTTTTGTATCGAAACTAGTCATTTTTGTTAATAGCGAATCGTGGATTTGCTGAAACACTTATGTTCTAGTGGCTAGTAATACTAACGTAATGTCAGTTCTGTGAAGTTTACTTTATCTAATGTCGATAAATAAAAGTTAAGAAACTATGACGGCTAAATACTGCCATGGGCAAAGCGAGCATATGAGGTATTTACAAACATTGGAAGCAAAATGTTTCCATTTTGCTGCCGATGTTTGTAAAATTTTGCATATTAAATGTATTTTTCCTCATTGAAGATTGCAATAAATCCCCGAAGTACTCTAAGTACTACCGGCTACTGTGGAAGCAATTTGTTTAAGCGCAGTGTCCTGTCTACACTCCGGGTTCTTTGCCGCATTTCCCATCTCAACATGCAGACGAGAAACCTTTAAGATTGCTGCTAGTGAGCAGAAAGAGCACCGTCAACACGTGAAAAGTTCTCAACAATGAACCTAAATTGCCTATGTTGATTAGCCTTAGTGCAGTAACATAAGACAAATATAGAAAGGATGGTGGAGGATAATGATGATTAGGATGGGGATGCTGATGATGCTGATGATAATGATAAGGAGGAGGAGGATGCTGATGAGAAGGATTACGATAATTGCCATTCTCGTTCCCCGGACATGGCGAGGGAGAATGCTGACTTCTCAGAGAACACAGATACTCGCACATCACTAGAGTATGCCTATGCCTTTTCATTGAGTGTATAGTGGCAGAGGTGATTAGGGCAAATAAAACTAGGGAACTAGGGGAAAAATGCATAGCTCCAGGATGTATGTGATTCCAAAGGAAACGATCACGCTGATTTCGAAAATCATTAGAAAATGTTTCTATCACGGAAAGTTCAAAAGATATAAATATTTTTGAATTCGAAATAAACAAAATCCTATACTAGTTTCCACTTTGTCATTCCAGTTATATTACTTCAAACTTTTATGAGCGTGCTTCTTAAGAGATAAGAACAAGTTAAAAAATGGAATAGGCATATTCGTGCAATAATATGCAGATACTAAAATTATTTCTTGATATTTTCCACAACATTGGTAGAGGCTAACGACAAAGATTTGAGTTTTCCCAACAACCACAACCTATGGTTCGCTGTACATGTCACACAACACTGGTGCAGTCCATGATTCGTCCTGATCACAAACACGATAGCCAAAGTATAATACGCAAGTTTTGTAGTTTCATTTTTTTTTTCTTTGAAGTTTGGGAGTAAATCTTCCACAAACATAACAGAAGTTTTCGGGTTGATTCGCACACTTTCAATGTAAAATGACGATTTGCATTTTATCGAAACGATTCAATTCTACAGATCATGTGGTAAATTTCACTTTATAAAAAACACAGAACTATGCGATAAGGTAAGGGGCTGAAATAATTTCTTTCAATGACTGATGCGCAATAGGCAATATAAGGATGCACGTGGTATGTTCTCAAAACATCCACAAGAACTTACACGTAATTAAGCACGACCACCAGACGCGAGAATAAAGACGGCAATCTTCTAGCACAGAAGGTAAAAAACACAAAAGTCTTAATTTTGCTGATTTCTCATGAAAGTAACACAGATGAACTGTACAATATTTTATTTTTCAAAAGATGTTATGCGTATATTGATTCTATATCTTACAGAAGTAATTTAAATGTATTTGCATTAATAGCAAAATACCGTAGGATATGGAATAATGATACGGTATAAAGATACGGTATAAAGATGCGGTGTATTTAAAAACTGTGACGTGATATGACGTTTTCATCGTAATATTCGTAATCTTCATCTAAAATTGAGTATGTTGCGCACTCTACCTTCCTGAAAGTAAAAATCTTATTCCCTAGAGTAATTGTGGACGGGGGTAGTTTCTGATATGATGTGTGTGACACAAGAAGCCAACGAATCACAAAGTGAAAACATCCATGGAACCCTGCAACCTTCATCTCAGCGTACTTAAAAGTAAACAAATATAACATTATAATTAAATGCGTAAAAATAACTTTACAAGTGTGAATAACTATAGTGGAAAAGAATACATATTTATCTAAGGTAGAAAAGAATATTTTTTTGAAAGAGATCTTATAAGTCTGAGCATAGTACAGCCGAGAGTGGTAAAATGGAACAAAAACATTAGTTGTCAGATGGAGGCGAATACAACTATTCTATGTAAATTCGCCTTTCTTATCGTTGTGTACGTACCACTTACAACGTTTATTGAATTAGACATAAAAGTGCATTTTCGGACGATTAACCGTTTTGAAAATACAAATTGAGTGACTAGCGTACAAAAAATTTAAAAAAAATAATCATCTACAGAGGTATGTTGGCATACGATCGTCTCACCTTCTCTCAGCCGAATAACATTTTGACGCATCTCCTCCCACTCTATACAACAATAATACAAGTTATGAAGGGACTAGAATTCTTATTTAGACAGTAGTATCTTCCGATCAACTGCTTAGAAGAGGTCCGGGTATCATCAACATTGCGTCTTGAAGTCAAGACCATCGGGCTACTATGGTTCTCGCTTATTCGGTTGTAGTCTCGCTTAGGCGCTCCGCAAAAAACGGCCCTGTTAATGAAAGCACTGCCACGTGTGTAGCATTTCCACGGAAACCTCCAAATTGCACAGCAGCTCTCATGGTCGGGAAGTCTACCAGCGAGCGCTGCAAATAGTGGTTTGAATAAGTGATGGTATAATTATTTTAATTGGATCGTAGGAACATATTTTCTTAGCACGCAATATTGGATGTGCTAAGGCATCCGAAATCCTTTTCTACTCACGCTTTAGTTAATTTCGGAGTCATCTCCGGGACATTACATAATTCTGAAATCCAAAACTAGTGTTTTGATTTGTGATGTCTTTCAGACATACGATATCTGCCATGTAAATAAATAAATAATTAAATGTCTTTATTTGTGGCGAGGCTCAGGCCATTTAAAATGCCATATTTGCCATGCGTTCCTTTGCTCGATCATTTTGGTAAAGACATCATGATTCCGGATAATCAATGCAACATTCAACTTGTTTACATGCACGCAATATTGCTACCATATCCTAAACCCTTGAACCCGAATGAGAAATAAGATCTGATCATCATGTGAACAGGTTTTGGAAAATTAATTGTCTTGGTAATTATTTATTCTTATCTTTCTGCGCTCTCTGATAGTCATTATTTGTGTTACGTCTCCCTCTTACTCTGCATTAATTTTCGTACCATTTCCTATATACAAACTCACTAATTTTCCATTATAAAGAGTTATCTCGTTTCAGCTCATTGTTTTAGTCGTCACTAATATAATGATACATAACATGCATTAAGATATTTCAATTAAGTTTCTTGAAGCAGAAGAAGAAAAAGAGATACAATTAATTAGAAAACTGTAACTGCAGAAATGATAGCATTCTTCCTCCCTTCTTAAATAAATTGTACTAATTTTAAATCGTCTGTTTTATTCCCTTGGTTGCGGAGGTTTTAGATTGACGATTAGAATATATCTGGTGACTAGTATTAAAATTGGAAAGATATATCCTGGAAATTCATAATCTTGCATAAAAGGAAACTAAATATACAATCACAATCTAAAAGCAAAA
>JAHLJT010009419.1:188806766-188834018 GCA_031308135.1 Acheta domesticus | reverse complement strand
TATTCGGTTGTAGTCTCGCTTAGGGCGCTCCGCAAAAAACGGCCCTGTTAATGAAAGCACTGCCACGTGTGTAGCATTTCCACGGAAACCTCCAAATTGCCACAGCAGCTCTCAGGTCGGGAAGTCTACCAGCGAGCGCTGCAAATAGTGGTTTGAATAGTGATGGTATAATTTATTTTAATTGGATCGTAGAACATATTTTCATAGCACGCAATATTGGATGTGCTAAGGCATCCGAAATCCTTTCTACTCACGCTTTAGTTAATTTTCGAGTCATCTCCGGGACATTACATAATTCTGAAATCCAAAACTATGTTTTTTGATTTGTGATGTCTTTCAGACATACGATATCTGCCATGTAAATAAATAAATAATTAAAATGTCTTTATTTGTGGCGAGGCCAGGCCATTTAAATGCCATATTTGCCATGCGTTCCTTTGCTCGATCATTTGGGTAAAGACATCATGATTCCGGATAATCAATGCAACATTCAACTTGTTTACATGCACGCAATAATGCGACATATCCTAAACCCTTGAAACCCGAATGAGAAATAAGATCTGATCATCATGTGAAAGGTTTTTGGAAAATTAATTGTCTTGGGTAATTATTTATTTTTCTCTTTCTGCGCTCTCTGATAGTCATTATTTGTGTTACGTCTCCCTCTTACTCTGCATTAATTTTCGTACCATTTCCTATATACAAACCTCACTAATTTTCCATTATAAAGAGTTATCTCGTTCAGCCATTGTTTTAGTCGTCACTAATATAATGATACATAACATGCATTAAGTATTTCATTAAGTTTCTTGAAGCAGAAGAAGGAAAAGAGATACAATTAATTAGAAACTGTAACTGCAGAAATGATAGCATTCTTCCTCCCTTCTTAAATAAATTGTACTAATTTTAAATCGTCTGTTTATTCCCTTGGTTGCGGAGGTTTTAGATTGACGATAGAATATATCTTGTGACTAGTATTAAAATTGGAAAGATATATCTGCAAATCATAATCTTGCTAAAAGGAAACTAAATATACAATCACAATCTAAAAGCAAAATATTTATGATTTTAGAAAAGTATTATACACAATCCATGTATTAATGAATACACGGGTTTTTATAGGAAAATATTATTAGATATGTAGTTGAAGAAAATCCTCTCAATAAGTTAGTAGTTTACTGTCCAAAATGCAAAGTTTTTTGAAATCATTTTCTGATAAGTATTATTCTTCTCATTTTCACTTCCGCAAAGTAAATTTTTTGCATTAAATATTCCTTCGGAAACTACCTTGTTTTTTAATGTTGTTCAATTGCATTATATTATTATAACAGGTAAAAACTGTTTTTGGTTAGTCAAGCAAATACACTATGAAAGGCGAAAATCAGATAAATACGTATGAATTTTTACCGGCTATTCTAAGAACCAAGAACAAACAACGACCTCCATGTGCATATCTAATCAGATCTATAAATGCAAAACTGCAAATTAGGTATTTCCGATAAATCTTAATTTCGGCTGAAGTGTAACAATGTGAATCATTCGAACTTTTAAGTCAATGACGGTTTACATAAAATACATACGTGAATTCTATCATTGGCAGGTTAACACTACTCATGTGCAAACTATTTACAAATAAATAATTTTGGTTAGGAAAATTGAATTATACCTAATTTTAAATATTTATGGTTACTTATATTTATATTTCCATCCACATATTACATTTTTCGTGACACAGAAATCGTGACTTCCAACTTCATGGGTATCCACTCTCCTCCGTTTCCTTTGCTGCTAAGAATGGCAACGAATTATCACAAAATATTTATTATGAATATTCACAGATAAAATTTTTAAAAAAACTTCGTAATCTTACCTTTATGAATAATAGTATGACTGAAGCATACTCAAAACTTTATAGAATTTCGATAAACAATATACGAGTTGTATCGATTTTCAAGTCACAGTCGAGACTATGACTTTGGGAATATTCAGTAGGTGAAGATAATTTGTATCTACATTATTGTATTCCATTCTTATGTAAAATATGCAGTGAACAGCTATTGTAGTGACGTCGATATACGAAATATTAAGGAAATTATAGAATTAGTATTTATGCAAATTGTACACACATTATTGCATGCGTGAATGAGACAAAACGTAATAAATAAAACATGGCTGTATTGTCCAGTCAATTGGAGTTCGGGTTAATGCGGTACAAAGTCAACCACAAATTCCGTACTACCACTGCCAAAAACCACATCTACTGACTGACGCTTCCGCCTCCGCCTCTACTTCCGCTTTCACTGCTGAGTTGGGTATTATAGTGATGACGGCACGAAGTGGCACGGGACTGGGGTGTGGGGCAGCGACGCTGTAAGGACGGCGGCGGTGGCAGTGGCGGCGGTGGCAGTGGCGGCGGTGGCGGTGGCGGCGGTGGCGGTGGCGGCTGTGGCGGCGGTGGCGGTGGCGGCGGCAGTGGCGGTGGCGGCGGCAGTGGCGGCGGCAGTGGCGGCGGCGGCGGTGGGGGCGGCGGCGACGGCGGGGGCGGCGGCGGCGGGGCGGCGGGGGCGGGGTGGGGGCGGCGGGGGCTGCGGGGGTGGGGGTAGGGTGGGACGGCGGGGGCGGCGGGGCTGCAAGTGTGATGCAGGCGGCGGCGGCGGCGGCGTCGCGGGGGAGAGACGTCAGTTGCTACCGCTGTCGCTGCTGAGGCAGTTTTCATCCACTCTCCTCCTCGGGGTCGGTCCGTGGTCAAACTGTTCGGCTTCCACTTCTGTTTACCGGGATTCAAATCGTGGTCATTCCTTGTGGAGCGTTTCATCATTGTAACACCATTCAAAACAACATCAAACACTTATCACTCATCCATCAAAACCATTCATCCTGGGTATGCTCGAAAAGCCTAGGGACCGAGAATCACAAATAAGAAGATCCCCCTCTTTATGACTGCGCCCTTCCTTGCCTATCCTCGCCCTCTTTGTGTCTTCCTGTGCCCTCCCAATACCCAGAAGTGGCGCCGTCACTGTCGTCACCTCTGATCGGGAGATCCCAACACTACACTACCACACATGCCGGGAGACTGGTCTGGGGCTTAGAGCTTGTCCCGGCTGGGGCAGTGCCCGGCTGGTGGGAGATACCTGGTTGAGGAAAACACCGCACGCCGACGGTAGGTCGGCGGCGGATCTCGCCATCCAGAGGGGGAAGATCACCACCTCCCGGGGAAAACACGCTCTACACTTACGGAACTAATAGCCACAGCAGGTGACGAGCCCGGAATCACAAATCAATCAATTAATCAAATCGAAAAGGCTAGGGATCGAGGATCATAAATAACAAGGTTCCACCCTCCTCTGCATGACTGTGACCTTCCATGCCTATCCTCACCCTCCCTTCGTCTGCTTCTACCCGCTCCCAACCGCCCTCCCCTCGCCTGTCAACACCAGCCGCCGACCACAATCCAGCCTCCGAGCACCAGCACCAGCCAGCGCCCGCCGCCACTCACCATGACCGCCGACACCATCCGCGCCGTTGCCCGCGCCCGCGCCCGCGCCCGCACCGCCGCGGCGCGTGAAGCGGGTCAATGCCGCGCGGGGGCCCTGGGGGCGCTCGCGGATTTATTGCGGGGCGAAGGTGAGCGCGCGGGGCGCGGGGCGCGGGGGCGGGGGCGGGCGTTGTCATGCAGATGGGCGGCCGCCCACCCGCCACACTCCTCGACGTGCCGCGCCGCGCCGCGCCCCACCGCGCCGGCCTTTCGCTGACCACTGGCGCGGCCCCCATGCTAAACAGCTTTTCCACCGGATTTTACCACCACCGGTCGGCTTATCGGAGTCCATCTTTTACAACGGAGGAATGTTTGCCACGAGCGAAGAAAACCTGCGAGAGGAGTCGGAGGACAGACTAGGAAGTGTCTAGGATTTGCCTGCGTGAGTGGCATGGACGATTGAAGAGCGATCGAATAACGTCGGTACCTCATCGCCTCAATGAGGTAACGACTTGATTGCGAAAACACCGCTAATCGACGGTAAATCGGCGTTGGACCTCGCTATCCAGTTGGGGAAGATTACTGCCAACTCCCGATGCACTGCACTTACGGGAATAATGACATCATTAATTGACGCGCCCAGAACCACTAACAATCAATCAATCAATCAGTACAGCCTTACCCTCGTAGGTTGAGGAGTGTTTTCCTTTGAGGAGTGTACTCAATTTTACCTGTTGAAATCCCAGTGATGGAGTCAGAGAAAGAAATTCCACATGTGCGTTTAAAACTGCCTAATGCGAAGCTTATAAGTACTGTGCACACTGACAAATTGACTCGTGTTTATCAGAGCATTGCTTGAAAAACGCAATGCTTGCATTTCTTTTCACTCCTCTCCCATACATCACACAATTTTTAATTTACTTTGGACGAAAAATAAATAAAATGTTTAAAGAGGTGGAGCAAAAACTCTATGAAACTGTTCTTTAAAATGGCTTCTGCAAATAATTCACATATATTCATATATTTACGCCTTCTAAAGCAATTGGGGCCGTTCCTGGTGTGGAGGAATGTGATTCAAGTGTGGTAAGTTCCAATCCAGCTGTGAATGTGGATGATTAGTCTCTGGAAGTTCGGATGTGTTGTTCACGCAGAGGTTCGAGGAGCGTGAAAAGTTCATAATGATGAAGTTCGAGTCCTGGAGGGGGTATCCGGTTTTGACTGAAAAAAAAACACTCAAATGAAGATAATTACAGGAATTAATCCTACGAGAAGCCAAAACTGGTTTCACACAAAATGTTTGCGTGAGAGATGATGTGATCATAGTGAAATGGGATATGAGAACCGATTCAAGAAGGGAAGAATGAGAGCAGAAAAAGCAAATGGAAAAAAAGAGTCAAAGAAACGGAGAAGAAGAAAAGAGAAAGAATAGCAAAAAAGGAACAAGCTGAAATGAAGAAGAGAACATAAGGAACTAAAACAAGAAGAGAACAATAAAAAGATGAATTAGACTGACCCGAATAAAAAATGGGATGGTAATTGACTTTGTGTACAATAAAAGTTGATGCACAACGACAGATAGATTCACAAACTGATAAACGTGTATTTATTTGGGTCGAGTCACCGGTTGTAGAGGAAAATCCGAGAGCTTATCTGATCAGATTTCGTGTCTCCTGATGTATCCAAAATGAAAAACTACCTTCGAATGTGTCAGCTTATCATGAGTAGCCTGCGTCCACAACACTCCTTCCATCTTTTCCTCATTCCACTAGAACATTCCTACGTATGTGTGAAAGTACAAAGGCCGCGAACAATTGTAAACCTCAAGATTCTCATTATTCAGTAACACATTTGCGTGCAATGATCCTTTCAGATCCGAAAACTCAAACGTTTTAATGCTGCCAGACCTTAACGATCTCTCAAGACTTAAAGGGCTAAAGTTTATGAGAAAAAATATTCTCAAGCATACTAGTAAAGCTCTAGAAGAACCACGAGAAAGAATTAACTATTCAGAGGAAATATTTAAGACAAATAAAAAAACACGGGGTATAGATACCCATGTAGTTGTGAATTGTAATCATATTTTATTTGCATCATTTTTCATGTTTTATTAATTTACTAACATGATTTTTCTTTCTTCCAGGCATTTCACTTTGATGTTCCAATTCTCCTATCAATTACTTAAGTTGATGCTCCAATTTCTCTATTGACACATTTCTTTAATGAACAATATTTACTCTCATTACCCTATTATTGTAGATTTTGTTTTCTGAGGATGGATATTGGGAAAAGAGTACCAGAAAATAATATTTCTGTTGGTGAATGGTGTGGAACACACCCCGTACGTTTTGTGCGTTCAGGGTACGTACGACATTATAATGACTGCTCCGTTTCTTGCGACTCAAAATTAATGTTTTATTTCTTAAATATTTTCTGCGTCGCCGATTATTGCAGTTAATGAATTTTTACTTTTCGTGACCACTGCTCTAAACACTCCAATAGCAGTATTAAGAAACAGAAATTTTCAGCTAAATCAGTTGAGTAGGTTTTGAATCTATAGGGCACATAAGAACATTTCGTTCATGAAAATAGTTTATAATTGAATATAACGAAAACTTATTTCTTTACATTCATTTTATCATGGGTGTTGTACTTACAACCGATACAAGATATAACACTTTTACAATGTTCAATGTACAACAAAAGATCATATTTCACAAAAATACAGTCATTTTTAGGTTGGCTTGTTTTAAATTCTTGTCTTTAAAGCCATAAAATGCTTTAAATTACTATAAAATCATTAAATAGTGGAAAAATGTGCGGTTAGAGACGAAAAAGTGTTAGAATGAAGTGAAAAGGAATTTCATTTTTTCCTAGGAAAACTCTGCACCTCTTAAGAACTACAAGTTAGTTTGTGTCTCAACTGACAACTCAACAAACTACTGTAAAGAGCAATAACTCCCCCCCATAGGTGAAGCCTAAGTCGTTGTAGGAACAAAGTGCACTTATGCCAACAATAACCACTTTCCCCTTTATTTTCAAGTTTTTAATTTTACGAAATCAGGGCCCCAACAAAGCTGGGGCCTGATACAAGTTGCTGCCACATCTGGACGCCTGTGAGTACATTAATATTGTTTACAAGTCTTATAGCCTTCTGTTATTTTCATACACCTATAACCCTCAATTGCTGAAATTTTATTCTCTAACAAGTCTTTCCAATTCCTCTCGTGACAACGACCAACCCAGTGGAATATCCACCAAACAGACTCAAAGAAAACCTAACTCAAGAACATCGAGAAAGATCTAAAGAGCCGTCCGTGTCAACATCAGCGATGCCAGGGACATAGCTCCAATCGTCAGAACTGGAACGTCTAGAGTCCAACGGCATCCAGAGCAGCGTACTGGTTATGGAACCAGCCCTCTCCACCAGCCGCCAGCTAGAGACCAAAGAAGAGATGAACAAGTCTTTATTTCCACTTGCATCACACTTTTAATTATAATTCATCCAGAATACTTTTATTGGAAACCGACGGTCAACAAATCAAAATTTATCTCATTCTCCATCCATATTTTCTACGCTTTCATTTTATTGCAGTACCGATAACTGGGGCCAGTAGTTCTGTTAACCGAGGCCTATTGCTAATAATCCCTCAAATGTGATTCCAAATATTGCTGCTACTTTTAGCGCGACATTCTAATCTACGTTGAAACGCTGGCGCTCGATTTAACATTTCAGTTAACCTACAATAACAAATATTGCTTTATTTGTGCAATTTATTCTAATTATTGAAGAAGGGGCACGGATTAGTATATTATGCCTAGTAATAGCATTAAATACGTGGTTCAATTGCGAAGTATTTAAAAAGCATTACATCCTTCTGTCGGCACTTATCTCCTCAAAAGTTCCCTCAGCATTAAGAACTTGCAGCTCAAGAATTTGCTTCTTTATCATTCTAATCCTGTGGAACACACGTTGAGGGCTATAAACGATCTTAACGGGATTGACTCCTAACACGGTTCAAACAGCTTTTGTCACAAAAATAAAGCTCATTAACTTTTTACTTCTGTCATCAAACACGCCTATTTTTTCGATGAACTAATCACATTGAATTTTGAATGGTAGAAAATGAATGTTTGGGGATGCTGAATAACGTTCTTGAAATTGATTTGGAATTTGAGAATTGAATATAAAATGTATTCATCTTCCCAAATTATATTTATATTTCTTGAATCGCTACCACCATTCCAGTGCTTGGGTTCGTCTTCAGTTAAAAGATAAAAATATTTTAAAAAAGGTAATAAAATTGAATATTACTGAATTTTAAGAAAATAATTGAGAGCTTTTAATCATATCACACACATGAACAAAGGCCACGTATGTGCTTACGTGCTGATAATGAAGTAATTTTTGAACTTATTTTATGAGCTTGAAGCGTGTTGACAAAAATCTTGTATTGTGTATTGGAAGTTAGAGAAAGTGACTAAAGTGTGTAAGATTAGATATTACAGCATTTCATGCTAGAATCTGTGGAACACATATTAATTCCTCTACAGATAGAATGCATAAAAAGGGAAGGATTACAGAGAGATAAAAATAGATAGTAGGCGATACGAAGAAACTCTACAAAATAACAGAGTGGTTGAACGAAATCCAGGTGATAAAAGTAATGGGTAAGGTATACAAGATGAACGAATAACAGAGGGGTAGTATAATGAACATAGTGTAATAATGTCATGAACTAAATACTGGAAGATTTGGAACAACTCTGCAGACAAAAAAAACAACAAAATATCAAGTAGTGGAAGATTTTTAAATGATATTAGTAAAACAAAAGATGTGAGATGAGAAAAAAAATTAGAGGGATGTGTAATGAGAAAGAATCAAATAGTGACCAGGAGATGGATATAGAACACAATGAACAAAACGTAAGGAAAGAAAAATATTAAAGGGATAGGCTTGAGAAAGAAAAATATAAATAGAAAAGAGTAATCAAAAAAGGAAAGAGAAATAGATAAATAAAAAAGAAAATATTTCAAAAATTGAAAGAGACGAAAATGTGAAAGAAGAGCAAGAGAGCTTAAGAGACAAGCGGTAACGAATCGTTCCAACAATCTGCGGAAAGGCCGAGATGAGCCGTGTACCTCGCACAGCGCTCAGGCTGTCATCCGACCTCATATCTCGCGCGGGGCGGGGCTGGGTCGGGAGAGCTGTACCGTATGGCCGCCCATATGGCGCCGGCCAAGGCTAATCCCGCGGGCGCCCCCACCCACGCCCCCGCCCACGCTCACGCCCTCGCCCCCCGCCCACGCCGACGCCTATACCCACACCCCGCTCACGTCCCCGCCCACTCCCCGCATACTCCCCACCCATTCCCCGCCCCCTCCTGCGCGCCCTGGCGCCGCCGAGCGAACCGTGAGGGGCGCAGCTTCGCCCAACCGCGCGTCCGCCCCAAGACCTCCCCCTCTTGTACCACTCGACGCCACGAGTGCAAAATAAGAAGGTTGTCTACTAACTAAAACAATTGTAGTAATACGATGACGATTGTGCCATCTGGATATTTTGAAGCTACTATTGAGAGCGTTGTGATACGAGGTTTTTGATTCAAATCCACCCTTGGAAATGGGAGTGGGCGCGTGTGTATGTGTGTACGTGCGTGCGTGTGAAAGTATACACTGTATGTAAGATACCCTATATCTATCTATCTATCTATCTATTTCTCTCTCTCTCATATATATATATATATATATATATATATATATATATATATATATATTGAAACGAATTGTTATCACTAAGACGATAACAATGCGTTTCGAACCAATTTTGTACGTTTGAACTGCGCGGCAGAGGCTAGCCCGCCGGCGGAGTCGGGGGGGGCCAGAGCCGGTTCAACGTGAAGAACCAGGAGTCACGAATCGAGCAAGAGACCAGTAGAGCAATGGCGGAGAAAGAGAGTGGACGTAAGGTATCGTGTGGAAGGAAAACGAATAGTGGCGGACAGAGTGGAACCAGAGTGGAGTTGTGGCGGAGATAGTGTGGGACCAAAGTGAACGCATTAGCGGAAAACTGAAGTGAGACCGAGAGAGTGCAAGAAAGTAGTAAAGTGTTACAGACGGTGAAACGCGTTGGATGATGAACACGTGGGACGGACACTGCCGTATAGAGGGAGGGAGCATAGTCTGCCAGTTTTAAACATTATCAAGCACCACTTAGGTGAACAGTTAATGATCATTACCATAAAGGTCGAGAACTGTATCGTAAAAGAACGAGAGAATAGCAGCTGAGGAGGACAACGCTCTGATACAATCAAAACGTTGGGTTACGTTTCAAAGCAGACCCCGGCGGCTACGAGTGGGGTGAGAAGCGGCGGCGGCGGCGTTCCTCTGCTGCCCTTCCGAGCACCTCCGAAGGAGACGGAATTACCCGAAGGGCGAGGTGGCGCGGCCAGGCTCGTCAGGCAAGAACGCATCGAACAAGCAGCCGGCGCGGCATTGCGGGGCTCCCCCTCCCCGCGCTGGCTTCCCGCAGCGCTCGGTGCCGGCCGACGGCGGACGGACGAGTATTGAAACGGCGCAAGTCAACGGGGTTTTCGTGAGTAAAAGCGGTCGGAAGGTTGGGAGAGTAGTGATTGACCAAGAGAAAACAGTGATCTTGATTTGAGCCCCCCCTAAGTAATAAAACTAGTGTAAAGGAGTAAAGCCATAAGGCGACCGCAAAATTGTAAAAAGGGATCAGACAAAGCACGGGAAAAAACAGTAAATGCTCCTGTGAGCGCCAAAAGCAACTGACTTTGTGTAGCAATGGTTTTGTTCTGTTTTTGTAATAAAGAAAAGTTTCGTTACCCCTAGTCTCCATTGTGTGGATGATTGGATCCGGAGCCCATTCCCGAAAAAGAATTCCTGCCCCCTCTTGTTTATTTATAAATTTTGTGAGAGTTAATCAACAACTCGTTTCACTGGCGCCCGAACCGGCTGGACTCGGTATACTAAGTAATGTGGCTCCGGTGAAATCATGCAAGCAATGGGAATTAATAGTGTGGGTATTATTGAGATAATAAAATAAACAGTAGTATTGCAGTTGAAATATATTGAATTAGGGTGACATTAACAAGCAGTTATTATAATTACTCTGGAAAACAAAAAGTGTGTGATGAATACAAGTTGTTTTGAAGTGATCCAGTGCATAGATGTAACCTGTTAGCTAGGAAAATAGTTGCCAGGCAATAGTAATAACTTAAATTTGATTTGTCATTCATGTTTATGTTTGAGGTGGTGGGATTCTGAAGAGGATCAAGTATAGGCATAATAATGCAAAAGTGTTTTTTAAGTGAAATTTTTCTTAATTGATGCCAGTGTTTTCTGAATAAGTTTGTATATTATTGTTTGTATGTTTAATGAGAATAAGAGGACACATTAAGTAATACAGTACTCGGTGGTAGTTGAAAAACAAAGCATTCTCAAGTGATTGAAAGAATTTTGTTCAATGAAGTAATCATTAATAGTGTTCTAAGGGTGCATCATAAATGTTATTTTCTTGTGCAAGATAATGGGTGCATTAAAATAAGTGAGGTATTAACATTATCATTTTGGAAAAAAAAGGGAGTTTTGCAGCAGAATAACAAATAATACTAGTAATAGGTAATAAGTTTGTAGATTGGTGAATTCATGTAATTTTGGAATGGGCATTGACAATAGTGTTTAATAATTTATATTAATAGCAGTATTTATGTGGTGATTGAGATCATATGAAGGTTGTTGCTAATAGTGTTATATGTATTATGAAAGTTTATTTGCAGGAATTTATACTAATAGTAGTGTTCAATAATTTGCTTATGTGGTGATTTAGATTGTGTGAAGGATATTGCTGGTAGTGTTATATGTACTATGAGGGTGCTGTGTTACATGTATTATAAGTGTTTCACAACTTGTTTATTTGGGGTTCAGAGTGTATGAAGGTGGTGTTGACGGTATTATGGGTACTATGAGGATTTACTCGCAGAAATTGTATTAACAGTAGTGTTAATAAGTTGTTCATTTGTGATTTAGATGGTATGGAGATTGTTGTTTGCAGTATTATGGGCATTATGAAAAATTATTTGTAAGAATTTGTGAAGGCGTTACCGTGAAGTTAATGATTATTTTAAAGTAATGGTGTTCAAATAGAGTGTAAATCATAAAGTGTGAAAGGGGGTAGGTTATCTTGTACTCCACTGCATTCGATTTTGTGTTATTGGGTGATACAAGTGTGTAAATCTAATTGGTGAAGTGAAGGTTATTAATAGGGTCTATGATATATGTGAGAGTTTGTACAGGTTAATGAGAATAATTATGTGTACGGTCAATTAATAGTGAATATTGATATACGATTGGTAAAGAGCATTGTTGTGGGGCAAAACATAATTAGCTATAGAAATAATAACAAGATCACTGTGAATGTAGGTGGACGGAGGAAATAGGCAGAAGGTTAGAAATAGAAACATTACTAGGTTGTTTGGTAGGTAGTGGGAACATACGAATTAGGTTAGGGAACGAGGTCATTAAATAGCAAGATGGCAGCCCAACAGAGGGAATCGGTGCAACCAGAGAGGAAGGGGAGGATGGAGGATAGCGATGAAGGAATAGGTGGGAGCACTTTACTGAGAGGTGAAGATGTAGGGAATGGTAGTGGATGGAGGGAGGAAACGGGAGAAGACTTCAGCCATGAATTCAAAATTACATCAACACCGATCAACCAGACTGAAGCAGGAACATTGAATCGAGAGATGCAAGCAAGTACTCAACCGGACATAATCCAAATGATGAGTAAGCTGATGGAACAACAGAAAATGATAGCGGAAGAACAGAACAGGAAAGCGGAAGAACAGAAGAAGCTGATGGAAGAACAGAATAAGAGAGCGGAAGAACAGAAGAAGCTGATGGAAGAACAGAATAAGAGAGCGGAAGAACAGAAGAAGCTGATGGAAGAACAGAATAAGAGAGCGGAAGAACGGGATAAGAAAGCGGAGGAACGGATGAGGGAACTAGCTAATCAAATAAGTCAAGTAGCGGCACAGTTCGAGAGACAGGAAAGAAAACTGGAAACACAAATGAACAAGATGGGAGAAGAAATGGAAACTCGTTTGCAAGAACGATTCAACGACCAGCTTGGGGCACAAGAAAACAAAATTGAAGAGACGCGAGCCAGGTGCCGAGAAGATGTCAAAGCAGTTGAAAACAAGCTTGGGGAATACCAGATAAAGGTAGCAGATAAAATTCACAAGGTGGAAGATAAAGTAGCATCATTGAAGTCGAGGGTAGACAACATGAAAGAGGGTCAAGCATTACCGACAATTGGAGGCGGAATGCTACCAACTAATCTCCCTAAGTCATTAAAATTCTCGGGGGACGCGAGAGAAAACCCGTATGCCTTTATGCGAGCGGCGGAAAGACATTTGGATGTTATCAACACCTCTGACAGGTGCAAAATACAACTGCTGTATTTAATGTTGGAAGGAAATGCCCGGACGTGGGCCGACACATTCACTGTGTTCCCCGAGTCATGGAATGAATTAAAAAACGGTTCTTTGAAAGATATTGGAATGAGGAAATCCAAATCAACTACAAACTCAACTTGATGAACAGCTTCTACAATCGTTCTGCAGGTGGACTGCGTGATTATGCAACGAAAAGAATTATGGATTTCAAGTCACTGACCCCGCCCATGAGCGATCAAGAAATTATTTGTGTTGTGACGAGACAGTTTCCGATAACGATACAAAACCTACTGCGCAGTATCGACCACACGGATTTAGAGAAATTCCAGAATACGCTGGGAGGATATGATTTAACGTTCGCCAGCGCACCAAAGGATAGAAATGAAGGGAACGTGAACGCAGTAAGGATAGATTACGATGGCAGACGAGGAAGAGGCGGTATGGGACCAGCTCCGAGAAACGGCAACGCATCGGAACAAATGTCCCGGCCCAGCACGAGCAGAGATGAGGGGACCAATTTAAACTAGGAGGGTCCGTGGTGAAGGGAGACCCCATCACGGACGAAAGAAGGGAAATGTCAAACGCGGTCCCCATTAACACCATCCAAACGGTGACCTACGACGACCAGCCGTGGCAGAGGCGAAAGAGCTCAGACGTTCGAATAAGAAAATGCCCCACGATTAGATTGATGTGTGAAGGGTTAAGTACGGAAGCGTTAGTGGATACAGGTTGCACGACTACTGTGGTGTCGGAGAAATATTATGAAGAGTTGGTGGCGGAAGGTAAGCAGGTGATGTGTTTGCCCATGAATAGGGCGTACGTAATAGGAGCAACCCAAAAGAGGTCGAGCCCCATTACAAAACAGATTATGATCAATACAGAAATCGGCAACCAAAGGTATGAAGTAGTAGCGCTGGTAGTGAAGAATTTATTACATCCGGTGATCCTGGGGACAGACTTCTTATCAGAACATAGGGCTGTGATCGATCTCGACAGAAAACTGGTGGAACTAGGAGGCCAGGAAGTAGAAATGGACCAAGGATTGGAAGAAGGTTACGAGGTATGCTCGGGAAGTGTAGTGGAAGAATTAGAAGAAAAATTAAGGGAACAAGTCAAGCAAATAGAGATATTGGACAACCAGCAGAAAGATCGGTTGTCGAAATATTATTGGACAACAGGCAAGTGTTTAGTAAGAACCGAGCCCCAATTAAAGATTACAAATTCAGAATTCAACTTACTGATTGTACCCCGTTTCGACAGCGCAATTATCCTGTCCCATTAGCACTGAAACAGGAAGTAACTGAATTGTTAGCAGCAATGGTGGAAGACGGAATTATTAAAAAAGCACCAACGCCATACACAAATCCAATAGTAATTGTCAAGAAGAAGGATGGAGGGTTGCGATTATGCTTGGATGCCCGCCGACTGAACGCAGTGACGGTACCATATAGAGATGCGCCGCCGGCCGTGGAAGAGATTTTACAAGGATTTGGAGGCAATATGGTATTCTCAAGTACCGATTTTAGTAAGGCATATTGGCAAATGGAAGTCGAGGAAGAAGACCAGAAATACACGGGATTTTCGTTCGATGGCATATGTTACGTATTTTGCCGAGTTCCTTTTGGCCTCCGCAACAGTGGGGCTGCACTTATACAATGCGTTGATCGAATCTTGCAGGGACGTATGGCAAACCGAGTAATGGTATACGTTGATGATATTGTGGTAAGGGCAAATTCTATTGAACAACATTTTCGAGATTTACAGGAGTTGTTTCAGATCTTGACAGAGAATAATTTGGTGCTCAACTTGAAGAAATCGAACTGGTTCGCACAGAAGATTGAATTTTTGGGGTACATAATATCGACAGACGGAATATCTCTGAAACCAGAAACCCTGGAAGAGATACGAAACATACCGCCCCCTAAAACGGTTAAGCAAGTACGCAGAATCATCGGGACTTGCAACTATTATGCCAGATTTTGTCCGAAATTTGCGGATGTCATGCACCCATTTTATCAATTGCTGAAGAAGGGATATAAGTGGACATGGAACGAATCTCATGACGAGGCATTCAAGAAGTTAAAGGAGATGTTTTATAACAGCTGCTTCATAACTCATCCCGACTTCTCAAAGACTTTTATTGTGCAAACAGACAGCAGCGATTTTGGAATTGGGGCTATGTTGTATCAGTTGATTGATGATAAGGAGAAGATTGTGGCGATTATCAGTCGCATACTGAAGGGACCAGAACTTCGATTTTCCGCAACTGAAAAGGAGGCGAATGCTATTTTTTGGGCCATATCAAAGTTCAAACCATACCTGAAAGGTAGGCACTTTAAAGTGCGGACCGACCACCAGGCATTAACATTTTTGAGTAGATGCCACCTCCAAAACGACAGATTACATAGATGGGTATTGGCATTGCAAGAATTTTCATTTGAGGTGGAATATTGTAAAGGGGCCCAGAATCACCTCCCGGACCTGTTAAGCAGGAAGGAACCGGATATAGACAAAAGATATACAAGTGCAAAAGAATTTCAGGTGATGGCGATAGATCTTGGGATTGCTCGATCTCCAGTCTTCGATTGGGAAGATCTAAGAATAGTGCAAGAAAGAGACAATGAAATTTACAAAGTTAAATGTTTTAAAGAGGGGCCGGATCCAGGAGGACGATCCGGACATTGCGGCATTAAGGAGAAACGGGATCGATGAAAAATTGTGGACGGCGTGGTATTGGTCAAGGTTCAAGATAGACCAGAAATATGGAGGATTTGGATGCCTAGGAATGTCACTAACGAACTGATTAGATTTGCACATACATCATTGGCGCATTTTGGGGCGAAGAAGGTGTACCAGACTCTTCGGTCATTGTGTCACTGGAGAGGGATGGGCAAACAAATCCGAAAAGTGGTAGGTGCATGTATGACATGTCTCAAAGTGAAGTATCCTAACAGGAAGTATGACGGACCAATCCAGCCGATTTTGCCGGAGGAAAAGAAACGCCTGGCGGCTTTGGATGTTTATGGGCCGTTACCACGGACGACCCGGGGTAACAAGTATATATTTTGTGATACTAGATGTATTCACAAAATTTGTCCAAGTGTATCCTTCGAACAAAGTGAATTCAAGAAACTGCCTAAAATTGTGGCAGAAGTTTATCCGTATAGCCGGCCCATTCAAGAGAATATTATCGGATCATGGGACAATGTTCACAAGTGAGCGATGGACGGAGGGAATACAAGAAATGGGAGCAAAGCCTATCCACTCAACAATAAGACATCCCCAATCTAACCCGGCGGAACGCGTAATGAAAGAGTTATCCAGACTTTTTCGTACATACTGCGGAGACAATCACCAAGCGTGGATTGAAGTGATTCCGGACATTAACCGTTGGTTAAACCAAATCCCCCATACTAGCACGGGAATCACCCCATGGGAGGCTCATTTTCAGCGGAAACCGCCCCACATTTTGTACGCTTTAGAGAGGCCTGAAGTATGTCAAGAAGGACCGCCGAAGACAACGGAGCAAATTTACCAAACCTTGGTAAAATCGGGAGAAGAGAGAAAAGCGAAGGTGAAGAAAAAGACTTACCAATTCAGCGAAGGACAATCAGTGTTGTTGCGGGTCCCTAAAATGTCGAACCCGAAATTAAAATTGTATGCAAAATTCTTTCCATTGTACGAGGGACCGTATGTTATCAGTCGAGTCACTGATCGTAATGTAGCTGAGTTAGCAAACAGTAGACAAGAAATAGTTGGATGTTATAATTTCCATAACCTGCGACCATGTCCTATAGAAGGGGGCGACCTTGAAGACCCCACTCAATAGTTGGGTGGATTTTGTGTGAAAAAAATCCGGAAAAAAGGGGAGGAGGGGGTAATGAAACGAATTGTTATCACTAAGACGATAACAATGCGTTTCGAACCAATTTTGTACGTTTGAACTGCGCGGCAGAGGCTAGCCCGCCGGCGGAGTCGGGGGGGGCCAGAGCCGGTTCAACGTGAAGAACCAGGAGTCACGAATCGAGCAAGAGACCAGTAGAGCAATGGCGGAGAAAGAGAGTGGACGTAAGGTATCGTGTGGAAGGAAAAACGAATAGTGGCGGACAGAGTGGAACCAGAGTGGAGTTGTGGCGGAGATAGTGTGGGACCAAAGTGAACGCATTAGCAGGAAAACTGAAGTGAGACCGAGAGAGTGCAAGAAAGTAGTAAAGTGTTACAGACGGTGAAAACGCGTTGGATGATGAACACGTGGGACGGACACTGCCGTATAGAGGGAGGGAGCATAGTCTGCCAGTTTTAAACATTATCAAGCACCACTTAGGTGAACAGTTAATGATCATTACCATAAAGGTCGAGAACTGTATCGTAAAAGAACGAGAGAATAGCAGCTGAGGAGGACAGACGCTCTGATACAATCAAAACGTTGGGTTACGTTTCAAAGCAGACCCCGGCGGCTACGAGTGGGGTGAGAAGCGGCGGCGGCGGCGTTCCTCTGCTGCCCTTCCGAGCACCTCCGAAGGAGACGGAATTACCCGAAGGGCGAGGTGGCGCGGCCAGGCTCGTCAGGCAAGAACGCATCGAACAAGCAGCCGGCGCGGCAATTGCGGGGCTCCCCCTCCCCGCGCTGGCTTCCCGCAGCGCTCGGTGCCGGCCGACGGCGGACGGACGAGTATTGAAACGGCGCAAGTCAACGGGGTTTTCGTGAGTAAAAGCGGTCGGAAGGTTGGGAGAGTAGTGATTGACCAAGAGAAAACAGTGATCTTGATTTGAGCCCCCCCTAAGTAATAAAACTAGTGTAAAGGAGTAAAGCCATAAGGCGACCGCAAAATTGTAAAAAGGGATCAGACAAAGCACGGGAAAAACAGTAAATGCTCCTGTGAGCGCCAAAAGCAACTGACTTTGTGTAGCAATGGTTTTGTTCTGTTTTTGTAATAAAGAAAAGTTTCGTTACCCCTAGTCTCCATTGTGTGGATGATTGGATCCGGAGCCCATTTCCGAAAAAGAATTCCTGCCCCCTCTTGTTTATTTATAAATTTTGTGAGAGTTAATCAACAACTCGTTTCAATATATATATATATATAATGTGTGTGTGCAGGAGAACTAATTCCTGATTCGTAAAAATCTGCTATTATTATTATTATTATTATTATTATTATTATTATTATTATTATTATTATTATCATTGACCTCTTTAACCAAGCATAGGACGGAACTTAACCATTCTATTGCATTTGACAAAGTCAAAATTTTACATTATGAAAAACAAACATCAAAAAGGCTAATCGCCGAAATGTTGTATATAATAATGAATGATACGATGAACACAAAAAAGTGACATACAAAAGCTGAACCAAATTTATAAAATGTTAATGCTGCACCAATTTACATAAATTGCATAATATAAATATTTGTTTTGACAAGCCTTCAGGGTTTTGTGGTTGTAACAGCATTGTAAATATTTAACTTAAAAATTGTAAATTCTATTGTTTTATATTAATTTATTTAACATTGTTAACCGTTGCCATAATTTGCTCTTGACAAGGCATGTACAAAGCGTGCGAAACGTTGAGCCAATAATAAATGTTTTTAAAAAAGTTTAATTCCTGAAATCAATTTTGATTGATCCTATATGGTCAAATACATATATTTATTCGTACCGTCAACACCTCCTATTATTATCATTATTATTATTATTATTATTAAAACTTGTAGTGCAACTAATATCAATTAGTTATGAACTTAGAGCCCTATAGGAAAGCTGTACTGTCTGCAATTTTTGTTGGTGGAATTTAACTGAATTTCACAAATTCGTGAGTACGCGAGTGTTGATGACACATTTACTGCCCAGAAGACAAGAACCATTTAATCTTTCGTTCTAAGGATTTCTGGGAATGAAAATGATTGGGATGAGAGGCATTAATTAAATTGAATTTTCATGATGTCTCTTGTTCATCATAAAAGCATTATCAAGT
Organism: Acheta domesticus; assembly: GCA_031308135.1. Taxonomy (NCBI): domain Eukaryota; kingdom Metazoa; phylum Arthropoda; class Insecta; order Orthoptera; family Gryllidae; genus Acheta; species Acheta domesticus. Next base: position 188,815,098 of record JAHLJT010009419.1, on the reverse strand, counting down.
TACCTATTTACGTACAGCTTTTTGAATGTGCTACAGGAAAATGTTCTGTAGCACGTGCCATCGTTACAGAACACTGATAATTTTTTTACGAACTACAATGTACCCTTAAAGGCCTCACCGCTTTTGTTTACATATTGTTTGGAAGTAACCCTCGGGAAGACTTTCAAATTGCGCTACTGTTTATTTAGATTTGTTGTAAACACCAATCTATATTCCGAACAACTATCCAGCAACAACTTTCAGAAATGACAGAGTAAAGAACAGAATCTTCACGTAATAGCGTTGTATTAGAATCTAGTGATACGAGGAGATAAGACGGAGACTAACTTCGACTAATGCCAGATAATCGTAAGTAGCGTTAAAAATAGATAAGAATCAACTAGAACCTGATTATGCATATTATGTAATAAAGAAATTGAAAAAATGTAATCTTGAAGAGAATTAATGTGTAAGTAAAAAGCCATAAAGCAATGTACTCGGTATGTGACTACATTTTAGTGCAGAACAATATAATTTTACGTCTAGTGACGTAAATACGAGAAACTGTATTCAAAATGGGGAGAGAAAATTATCATTAAAATAACAAGTAGGCCATATTAACTAAATTACAGCAGAAAATAATCACCGTTCAAATAAAGGAATTATTAATAATTTGTAATAAAACGTAGTGGACAAATAAATTTAACTCTCTACGCATTATTACAAACAAATACCCTGTTGATGGATAAACATTTGTTTTATTAGGATATGTTCCAAAATATCCTGTTAGTTTTAGGTAAATTAAGCATTGATGAAGAGGTCCAGGCTTTTCAAGCAATTCCTGAACGGCATCTCAATCCCCAAATTTTCTTACATGCATTCACGTTGAAATTAAATAAGCGAACAGAAATAAGAAAATGTATAACTTCCTCTTGTGCTTCTGTTTGTATTGTTAATCCTCATTTTTGCTATTTCATGATATTGTTTAATGGTCTTTCCATTTCCCACATTTTTTTCATCTTAACGTCTTTCCTCTCTCCAAGCATTCCTGCAATCATGTTCTCCTCCCTCTCTTTCGCTTGGTAAATCATTATTCTCTTTCAATTTCCCTGAAAATATAAAAGAAAATATTTACAAGTAGCCATTTCAGAAAGAAAAGGAGAAGATTTTGCAGAACTGCTTTTGCTTCCTTCTTAAGACTTAATTTCATTACGAAGAATGAAGGACCTACGTACTGTCGAGTTTAGAATTGCCATGGGAACTGAGTAAATGTTGACAATGTGCTTTGTTTGCCGAACTGTGTGAACAACACGTAAAGGCGGCTCCACACGTTCGGCATTCCCCGAGAAGCGAGCTAATGCTCGCCCATTCCCGAGGAGCTGGTGTGCTCGGCGAATGTTCGCTTCCTTGAGGTGTTCATAGACCGACACGCAGGGCGTAGGGCGAGTGCCATTGTTCATACGCTCGGCAAATGCAAGCAACCTATCCACACTACTCGGGATTTGGTGAACAGTTGTTCGCTACTCCCCGAATACCGAATGTGTGAAGCTGCTTTAAGACACCTCGCGGATTCCGAGAAAATTTTAAAATAAGTTTTCATCGAATTATTTCATCATAAGAAGCACATGTATTTATGCATTTCAGGTATTTATTCATAAATAAAGAACCCTTTCCGGCATCCCATGTGATTTCATCTGAACAGCAAATGCCAAACTTCAGATTTTTTTAGTTACAGCACGAAGTCTACCTGGTAGACTTCGTGGTAAACAGTATTAGTCGAGCAAACTATCACTTATTTTCGTCTACTGATAATAGATCATTTGAAGGAAATGTTAGAAAAGTAGTACTAAAACATCAACATACTTCACTATTTTAGTGTGAGTCACATTTTCTTGAGTGGAGTTTAATGCTATATTAATGACAGTTTTTTAGCTTGTGACGTCATGCCGAGGATATAGTCACGTAACACGATCCGTAAACAAGCTCTTCCAGCATGATTCTCAGTTACGATATGTAACACATTCAACAAACCCGTTCACAAAGGAGCTAAGAAGAAATTGGTGATCAACTGAATACTGATAAATAAACAGAAATGTTAACAGAATTAGCCTGAAATAATGCCTTTGAAAAGCAAAAAATAAAACTATATACTAGCAATTTCCCCTGTATGTGAAAGTGGTAGCGAACCAGAATTCAATAAAACTTCAATTAGGAAACCGACTCAAACATTAAAAGTCTTGAAATAGAACATACATTTTGGAATAGGGGTGCTTCAGATTTCTCCTTGGATGAAAAAATGAGAACAAATTCGAAAGTTCTACTCAACAAACAAATTTCCCTGAGTCCTTTATGCTTATCATTTTACACACCCCTCCTCAAAAACTTGTCTCCCTGGCCCCCTGAGACATTTCCAAAACGACGCTAACCACCTCTGACCTGCAGCCTCAGAAACACATTTAAAGTCTCCCTACTTTTACCACAAATAGCGATGTAAGTGGTTCAACCTATTCTATTTTACGTTTTGAAATTTCATTTGATATAGTTCTTAAAAATATATCTATTTTAATTTCATTATTTGTATAATACCCCCTTTTTATTGGAAAACAATTTTTAAATGGACTTATGTTAATTTCATTATTTGTATTATTTTCTTGTTAATTATTTTTAAGACTTAGTATTTATTTGTACATTTCTAGATTGATTTCAGCAAAGCCGTAGAAAGCTGGCTCTCTTAACAATCTACGTTAACAAAGAGGACTTCAAATATTTCATCCCACGAAATTTGAACCATCCGTCAAAAAACTTTTCATTACCCAACAATATGGTTCCAAAATGGTTGTGAAGATATTATCAAAGTTTTGTGAGTTCGCAGAAACATGTTTTCGGGGCCTAACACTCTGTGAAAAACATTCCGTCAGTAAGAAGTCTCATGAATTCCATTAGGAGTGTCTCAGCTGGGAGAGCGTTGTACCAAAGAAGTTACATTCTATGTTTGATTCAAGAGCTCGAAACTGCATTCTGTCACCATTACTCATTCTCAAAAGAAGTACGCGGAAACGTAAAGTACTGGGTGCCGTCTGGGAGCAGGTAGGAATGAATAACTAGAGGTTCCCAGTTCGACCTCGATGGTTCGCTTAATAACAGAGACCTTGCTTCACGTACAACGGGCAGATTTGCGTTTCCTGGCATAGGGCGGGGTCAGCTGTAATGAAGTTGCTTGAATAAATATTTGGCATTAGCTATATAAAATACATACAGTAATCCAGATGTACACAGCCTTGGAAATCTATTCATTATGCACTGTTTCGCTCTGGCACATCTCTCATGCTATTTCGGTTCTAGGATGTAGAATTGCTGTAATGTGTTATATTTTCTTACCTTGAAGGTGCTATTATTACTTACGATGTGCTTCATTCTCTAGCCTTACTACCAGGAGATGCGGCGCAGTGCATCAACTGATGTAACTACAGTGCCTCGGACCGGTAGGTCCTAGGTTCGAGTCCCGACGGCGCGGCAGTGTTTTCGACACTAACTTGTCAGTTAGGTCGAATACAGTCGCTGTCTGGAGGAAAATTCTATTCTGATCACCAGTTTTCCGTGGTTTCTCCGATCAACACCAGGCGAATGCCCGAGTATCCTAACAAACTAACCGCGCGCGATTTTTCCTTCTCCTTTCCTTGTCCGACACACACTAACATTCAGTACACTACCACACATACCGGGAGACCGGTCGGGGCTCAGAGCTTGTCCCAGCTGGGGCGATGCCCCGCTGGTAGGAGATACCTAATTGGGAAAACTCCGCTAATCGACTGGAGATCGGCGTTGGACCTCGCTATCCAGATGGGGAAGATCACCACCAACGCCGATGAAAAACATGCACTACACTTATGGGAACAATGACCTCATTAATAGACGCGCCCAGAACCACTAACAATCAGCCAATCAATCAGTACAGTCTTACCCTCGTAGGTTGAAGAATGTTGTCCGTTGAGGTTGAGAAGTGTACTCAATTTCATCTGTTGAAATCCCAGTGATGGAGTCAGAGAAAGAAATTTCACACGTGCGTTTAAAACCTCCTAATGCGAAGCTTATTAGTACCGTGCACACTGACAAATTCACTCGTGTTTATCATAGCATTGCTTGAAAAACGCAATTTTAATTACTTTGGACGAAAAATAAATAAAATGTTTAAAGAGATGGGGCAAAAACTCTATGAAACTGCTCATTAAAATGGTTTCTGCAAATAATTCACATATATTCGCATATTTACGCGTTTTGAAGCAATTGTGATTGGTCGACACATTCTCGGGAAAGGGTCTGTTTCGACATCAGCCCCCAATGGCCTAAAATATATTCTAGTGACCGTTAGTCAAATTATTTTCTCTGAACTCTTTACAACAGAATCACAGAGACAATTTATTTCATAATTTGTATTTATTTTCATTATAAGTATCTCCGTATCTCTACTTTGGACTTGTAGGAGGAGAACATAATACGAATATTCTATGGTATCGTATAGGTATTTTTTTCTTATAAACAAGTCTATTTGCATTTCAGAAATTGAAAAATCCCCTTGCCGGCGTATGATGGTGACTAAAAGAAGGTTATTGACGTACCATCGCCATGAAATCGCATGCGTTGTAAATGGGACTGTCCCAGTATTGAGCCTGAAAGAGTACAGGGACTCCCAGGGCACTATCAGTCAGAGCAATCGACCTACGAACTCGATCCATAAACTTACATTTATTCCACAAATGTCTGACATTCGCTCGGGATCCAACTTTCGATGTCATAGTCATCAGCCGTCTCGATTGTCGGGCGTTGCCTTAACCATCGAACTTCCAATGCGACTCAGCTGCTTATTTTAGTCTTAAATAATATAATTAAATTGCGGTTCATAATAGCTGTTAATAGAATTCTTAAAATTATATGGTTTGTAAATGCAACATGTGTTTATTCATTCCAGCTGTTGAAATTATAGTTTCTGTCTCTCTGACTTTATTCTTTCAAAATATGACATGCTTGCAATAACGATGTAATTCTTTTGGAAAACAACGTAATTCTACTTCGCCACTATCATACTTTAAAATTTGGTTCTTCGATCTTTTCTAACTTATTTTAAATACCACGTCATTAGGTTAAGATCAGATCTACTTCCAGAGAATAAATCTTCTAGAGTTCCTTCCTTCCGCTCTCACCTCGCGTATCTCCAGTTTCACCAAATAAGTGTAGCGTGTCATTGACATTCCGAACCGTGGGTGTGCAAACCACACCATATGGTGAGTTCGCGCGCACGTGAGGTGGTCCGTCACGGTCGCTCCGGCCGGCGGCCGCCGCCGCCGCCGCCGCCGCGGCGGGATTCGCGACCGGAAACGGGCGGGCCGGGCGGCTTGCGCAACGCCCGCGCACAAGGTCAGGGCCCACCCACCCACCCGCGGCAGCGGACGCGAACCCGTCGACCCCTCCCCCGACCACCAACGCGTCCACCAGCGCTGAACCGCCACCTCTCCATTACTGCCCTAAATGGAGCCTGCTCTCGTAGAACAAGAGTCTGTGGTTACAGCCGCCTGCGTGATGTTGAACTGATGGGAGATGATAGAGGGGATCCGGAATGCCCTATCCTGGCAATGTTAAATGTTTGAATCTAATTCTCAGAATTAGACCCAAACATTTAGTTTGCTAATTGCAGTTAGGCTTATGAATTTTTACAGCTTACAGATATATCGCTCATAATAACACTGGAACAACGATTTTGAAAAATGTTTACTATTTTGTAGATAACTAGAGGTGACAAACAGCACATACTTTCTCGCATTTTTGGGAAACGTTTCGTAAATAAAGTTTTGCAGAATGGATAATACTAAGATAATCGAAAAAAATGTTTCAGTAAATGTGGGTTTTATTTACAATTCCTGAAAATTTCAGTTTCCTACTTCCAAGTCAAAAAAAAGTATTAAATGTTTCAACTATTTGGGAAAGGTTTTAAAGATGCAACCCTCCGAACACGCCAGATCGATAACTTGCCTCTTCAGAATGAACATTTTCCAATAACTACTTACTTTTGAGACTTTATGTTGGTTAGCTTTCCAATAAAATTTTCAGTTTACATCCTTCAAATCTAAGACTTTCAGTGCTTTCATGCGCTGCGTTTTGTCTCAATATCTAAAAGTATTGGAGCCAGCACCTAAGCCCAATGAGAGGACGACTTCAGGCATAAATTTAAAAAAAACCTTGTAAGAGTTATATCAACATCATTCAAACGTCAATTTAAAGAGAAATTATGAAGATCTAAAAAAAATTAAGTACCAAAGCACTATTTTATACTGCAAAATTATTCCGTGTCCCCAACGCCTTTCTTATTTTGCCGATGTGTGTTCCTAGAATGGACTGATGTGATCAAAATGCCGTACGTACTCTGGCACGTCGTGCAGTAGAGGTGCCTCTGTAAATCGTGACGGGTGAGACAATTGAAGGAATGATTGGAATAAATTCGATGAATATGTGAGGTTTCATTTCTATTGGCCAATACATTCACCAATCAATCATTTCAATCTAGGAAATAGAATTAAAATTCTGCAAATGAAACAATACGAAGGAGGTTGTGTCGCAAGTCATGACAATTCCATGGGACGCAAAGTGATGGATGATCATCGCTACGAAATAGTGAAATTTTCGGTGAAATGTCAGTTGCAGTCTCCTCAATCTCTTTAACGTCACAAAACCTAACGAAAAACTCGTATATGTTTCCCGGGACTGGAATATGCAGCTCTTGGTTTTGAGTAGTCGAATAGTACATTAACATGTTCACAGTTACGATAGTCTATGCGATTTCTCAAGAGAGATACAAACAATTATTTTAAAATACTCCCAAAACTACTTTTTTAACAAATTTAATTACAAAATTAAAAAATTCAAACCTTAAACATAAATTTATAGTTGCGTTATCTTTTACTACGAAGGTTGTTGCATACATTAAATGAAAAGTATTGAAATAATAACTAACAAAAACAATCGGAACCTTTTGCATGGCATTAAACAAAATTATTATCGATTAATGAAAACACACCAGTTATTTGTCATTAATTACATCTGACATTCCCTGAGAAATCATTGTTTACAACTGACACTGTTTACAACGGACATTCCCTGAGAAGTCATGTTTGTTGTAATTAATTACAACATGAATAGATTCTGGCATATCCACTATCTTCCACGCACACTTCTACACGAAACATTTGCAGAATGAATTCCGATGAAGATCCGGCAAACGTCTTGTTTTCCTGTGGTCACGCTGGCAGAGCGTATAATTAGAGTTGGTCGATTTTAGCAATGACTGAAAATGCGAAATGTTACCAAACGCTGAAAAAAAAATAATTACATGTTTGACGGCCAGAGCAGTATTTTCTGAAGACTTTCAATCTGCGATAAAATCCGAAATCGAACGCAAAATGCAAAATCAAAAACAAATTGCGAAATAGTCGTGAGTCTGCAATATAATGGCTAAATTGCATTTTCTGGTTTCTTTCGTATCCAACTAGGGATGCGACATCGACAACACATCAATGTTTGAAAACGTAATTTGCGAGCGCACGTGTTTCTTAATTTATAATTAAGTTTCAACTGACAAAACAGTAAAAAATAATACGAACAATTTAAAAAACTGATCCTGAAAGCCTGTGCGCTTAGATTCATCCCAAGGGGACTCAGATTCTTCAGTTCGCTGTACGCACGGTGTAAGAGATATAGGTGGGTTCACTCCCGGTCTAAAACTGAAGCTAACGTGAGGCTAGTTCTCACAGTTCTCGCTATGTAAGCGCTGCGAACGACTTGGGCATTTTTGGGACAAGATGGTGATCCATTTAATAGCTTTGTAACCTCTGGTGGAAGCCACTAAATCGCGAGACGCCATCATTAATGCCCAACTCGATCGTGCGCACTGTACGGATAAGCGAGGAATTAGCCTCAAACTGGCTTCAAAAATTTTGTCCAAAAGACGACTAGTTGACACACCTGTATATCTTACACCGTGCTGTACGGAGGTCACGGGAAGAAGAGGAAGGCCCTACGTCTAAGGCGCACGCGTTATTTTTTACGCTTTTATATTGGTTGAAGTTCACAAATGGCGAAATATTATATTAACTCCTCTTATTTCCTAATTGTAATGGAAAAATCTCAAAGTGTCCTCCCTAAATAATTTTCTCGACAAATCCTACGAAATGCTAAATCTAATTTTTATAATGCAAACTATAGCCTTTTTTCAAAATGCGATTTTTCTAAGTTTAAAGGCTTAAATTCTACTATCACTACCCTATAATCCAAGGAGAAGACCCGGCGTCATGAACGTTTTGGCGAA
>JAHLJT010009419.1:188764971-188805766 GCA_031308135.1 Acheta domesticus | reverse complement strand
CTCCTGCGCGCCTGGCGCCGCCGAGCGACCGTGAGGGCGCAGCTTCGCCCAACCGCGCGTCCGCCCCAAGACCTCCCCCCTTGTACCACTCGACGCCACGAGTTGCAAAATAGAAGGTGTCTACTAACTAAAACAATTTAGTAATACGGATGACGATGTGCCATCTGGATATTTTAAGCTACTATTGAGAGCGTTGTGATACGAGGTTTTGATTCAAATCCACCTTGGAAATGGGAGTGGGCGAGTTGTATGTTGTGTACGTTGGCGTGCGTGTGAAATAACACTGTTTGTAAGATACCTATATCTTCTATCTATCTATCTATTTCTCGCTCTCTCATTGATATATATATATATATATATATATATATATATATATATATATATTGAAACGAATTGTTATCACTCAGTGATAACAATGCGTTTCGGCCCAATTTCGTAGGTTTGAACTGCGCGGCAGAGGCTGGCCAGCCGGCGGAGTCGGGGGGGGCCGGAGCCGGTTCAGCGGAGGAACCGAGTGCCACGAACCGAGCACGAGGCCAAGAGAGCAATGGCGAGAGAGAAGAGACATGGACGTCAGATGGTAGCGATGTGGATATGAAAAGCGAAAGTAGTGGTGGAAAAAGTGGAACGTGAGTGGAGTTGTGACGGAGGTAGTGTGGGAGCAAAGTGAACGCATTAGTGGTAAAGTGAAAGTGAGACAGAGAGAGTGCAAGAAAGTAGTAAAGTGTTACAGACGGTGAAACTAATAGGATGATGAACACGTGGACGGACACTGCCGTATAGAGGGACTGAGCATAGTATGCCAGTTAAACATTATCAAGCACCACTTAGGTGAACAGTTAATGACCATTACCATAAAGGTCGAGAACTGTATCGTAAAAGAACGAGAGAATAGCAGCTGGGGAGGACACGCTCTGATACAATCAAAACGTTGGGTACGTTTCAAAGCAGACCCCGGCGGCTACGAGTGGGTGAGAAGCGGCGACGGCGGCGGGCCTCTGCGCCCTCCGAGCACCTCCGAAGGAGACGGAATTACCCGAAGGGCGAGGTGGCGCGGCCAGGCTACGTCAGGCAAGAACGCATCGAACAAGGAGCCGGGGCGGCATTGCGGGGCTCCCCTCCCCGCGCTGGCTTCCTGCGGCGCGAGGTGCCGGCCGACGGCGGACGGACGAGTATTGAAACGGCGCAAGTCAACGGGGTTTCGTGAGTAAAAGCGGTTGGAAGGTTGGGAGAGTAGTGATTGACCAAGAGAAAACAGTGATCTTGATTTGAGCCCCCCCTAAGTAATAAAATTAGTGTAAAGGAGTAAAGCCATAAGGCGACCGCAAAATTGTAAAAAGGGATCAGACAAAGCACGGGAAAAACAGAGTAAATGCTCCTGTGAGCGCCAAAAGCAACTGACTTTGTATAGCAATGGTTTTGTTCTTTTTTGTAATAAAGAAAAGTTTCGTTACCCCTAGTTTCCATTGTGTTATGATTGGATCCGGAGCCCATTCCCGAAAAAGAATTCCTGCCCCCTCTTTTTATTATAAATTTTGTGCAGAGTTAATCAACAACTCGTTTCACTGGCGCCCGAACAGGCTGGACTCGGTAAACTAAGTAATGTGGCTCCGGTGAAATCATGCAAGCAATGGGAATTAATAGTGTGGGTATTATTGAGATAATAAAATAAACAGTAGTATTGCAGTTGAAATATATTGAATTAGGGTGACATTAACAAGCAGTTATTATAATTACTTTGGAAAACAAAAAGTGTGTGATGAATACAAGTTGTTTTGAAGTGATCCAGTGCATAGATGTAATTTGTTAGCTAGGAAAATAGTTGCCAGGCAATAGTAATAACTTAAATTTGATTTGTCATTCATGTTTATGTTTGAGGTGGTGGGTTTCTGGAGAGGATCAAGTATAGGCATAATAATGCAAAAGTGTTTTTTAAGTGAAATTTTTCTTAATTGATGCCAGTGTTTTCTGAATAAGTTTGTATATTATTGTTTGTATGTTTAATGAGAATAAGAGGGCACATTAAGTAATACAGTACTCGGTGGTAGTTGAAAAACAAAGCATTCTCAAGTGATTGAAAGAATTTTGTTCAATGAAGTAATCATTAATAGTGTTCTAAGGGTGCATCATAAATGTTATTTTCTTGTGCAAGATAATGGGTGCATTAAAATAAGTGAGGTATTAACATTGTCATTTTGGAAACAAAAAGGGAGTTTTGCAGCAGAATAACAAATAATGCTAGTAATAGGTAATAAGTTTGTAGATTGGTGAATTCATGTAATTTTGGAATGGGCATTGACAATAGTGTTTAATAATTTATATTAATAGCAGTATTTATGTGGTGATTGAGATCATATGAAGGTTGTTGCTAATAGTGTTATATGTATTATGAAAGTTTATTTGCAGGAATTTATACTAATAGTAGTGTTCAATAATTTGCTTATGTGGTGATTTAGATTGTATGAAGGATATTGCTGGTAGTGTTATATGTACTATGAGGGTGCTAGTGTTACATGTATTATAAGTGTTTCACAACTTGTTTATTGGGGTTCAGAGTGTATGAAGGTGGTGTTGACGGTATTATGGGTACTATGAGGATTTACTCGCAGAAATTGTATTAACGGTAGTGTTAATAAGTTGTTCATTTGTGATTTAGATGGTATGGAGATTGTTGTTTGCAGTATTATGAGCATTATGAAAAATTATTTGTAAGAATTTGTGAAGGTGTTACCGTGAAGTTAATGATTATTTTTAAAGTAATGGTGTTCAAATAGAGTGTAAATCATAAAGTGTGAAAGGGGGTAGGTTATCTTGTACTCCACTGCATTCGATTTTGTGTTATTGGGTGATACAAGTGTGTAAATCTAATTGGTGAAGTGAAGGTTATTAATAGGGTCTATGATATATGTGAGAGTTTGTACAGGTTAATGAGAATAATTATGTGTACGGTCAATTAATAGTGAAAATTGATACACGATTGGTAAAGAGCATTGTTGTGGGGCAAAACATAATTAGCTATAGAAATAATAACAAGATCACTGTGAATGTAGGTGGACGGAGGAAATAGGCAGAAGTTTAGAAATAGAAACATTACTAGGTTGATTGGTAGGTAGTGGGAACATACGAATTAGGTTAGGGAACGAGGTCATTAAATAGCAAGATGGCAGCCCAACAGAGGGAATCGGTGCAACCAGAGAGGAAGGGGAGGATGGAGGATAGCGATGAAGGAATAGGTGGGAGCACTTTACTGAGAGGTGAAGATGTAGGGAATGGTAGTGGATGGAGGGAGGAAACGGGAGAAGACTTCAGCCATGAATTCAAAATTACATCAACACCGATCAACCAGACTGAAGCAGGAACATTGAATCGAGAGATGCAAGCAAGTACTCAACCGGACATAATCCAGATGATGAGTAAGCTGATGGAACAACAGAAAATGATAGCGGACAGAACAGAAGAACAGAGAAGCGGAAGAACGGAAGAATAAGAAGCGGAAGAACGAAGAGAGGGGGTTAGTTAAGGAGTTAGCAGAAGAACAGAACAAGAAAGCGGAGGAACGGATGAGGGAATTAGCTAATCAAATAAGTCAAGTAGCGGCACAGTTCGAGAGACAGGAAAGAAAACTGGAAACACAAATGAACAAGATGGGAGAAGAAATGGAAACTCGTTTGCAAGAACAATTCAACGACCAGCTTGGGGCACAAGAAAACAAAATTGAAGAGACGCGAGCCAGGTGCCGAGAAGATGTCAAAGCAGTTGAAAACAAGCTTGGGGAATACCAGATAAAGGTAGCAGATAAAATTCACAAGGTGGAAGATAAAGTAGCATCATTGAAGTCGAGGGTAGACAACATGAAAGAGGGTCAAGCATTACCGACAATTGGAGGCGGAATGCTACCAACTAATCTCCCTAAGTCATTAAAATTCTCGGGGGACGCGAGAGAAAACCCGTATGCCTTTATGCGAGCGGCGGAAAGACATTTGGATGTTATCAACACCTCTGACAGGTGCAAAATACAACTGCTGTATTTAATGTTGGAAGGAAATGCCCGGACGTGGGCCGACACATTCACTGTGTTCCCCGAGTCATGGAATGAATTAAAAAAACGGTTCTTTGAAAGATATTGGAATGAGGAAATCCAAATCAACTACAAACTCAACTTGATGAACAGCTTCTACAATCGTTCTGCAGGTGGCCTGCGTGATTATGCAACGAAAAGAATTATGGATTTCAAGTCACTGACCCCGCCCATGAGCGATCAAGAAATTATTTGTGTTGTGACGAGACAGTTTCCGATAACGATACAAAACCTACTGCGCAGTATCGACCACACGGATTTAGAGAAATTCCAGAATACGCTGGGAGGATATGATTTAACGTTCGCCAGCGCACCAAAGGATAGAAATGAAGGGAACGTGAACGCAGTAAGGATAGATTACGATGGCAGACGAGGAAGAGGCGGGATGGGACCAGCTCCGAGAAACGGCAACGCATCGGAACAAATGTCCCGGCCCAGCACGAGCAGAGATGAGGGGACCAATTTAAACTAGGAGGGTCCGTGGTGAAGGGAGACCCCATCACGGACGAAAGAAGGGAAATGTCAAACGCGGTCCCCATTAACACCATCCAAACGGTGACCTACGACGACCAGCCGTGGCAGAGGCGAAAGAGCTCAGACGTTCGAATAAGAAAATGCCCCACGATTAGATTGATGTGTGAAGGGTTAAGTACGGAAGCGTTAGTGGATACAGGTTGCACGACTACTGTGGTGTCGGAGAAATATTATGAAGAGTTGGTGGCGGAAGGTAAGCAGGTGATGTGTTTGCCCATGAATAGGGCGTACGTAATAGGAGCAACCCAAAAGAGGTCGAGCCCCATTACAAAACAGATTATGATCAATGCAGAAATCGGCAACCAAAGGTATGAAGTAGTAGCGCTGGTAGTGAAGAATTTATTACATCCGGTGATCCTGGGGACAGACTTCTTATCAGAACATAGGGCTGTGATCGATCTCGACAGAAAACTGGTGGAACTAGGAGGCCAGGAAGTTGAAATGGACCAAGGATTGGAAGAAGGTTACGAGGTATGCTCGGGAAATGTAGTGGAAGAATTAGAAGAAAAATTAAGGGAACAAGTCAAGCAAATAGGGATATTGGACAACCAGCAGAAAGATCGGTTGTCGAAAATATTATTGGACAACAGGCAAGTGTTTAGTAAGAACCGAGCCCCAATTAAAGATTACAAATTCAGAATTCAACTTACTGATTGTACCCCGTTTCGACAGCGCAATTATCCTGTCCCATTAGCACTGAAACAGGAAGTAACTGAATTGTTAGCAGCAATGGTGGAAGACGGAATTATTAAAAAAGCACCAACGCCATACACAAATCCAATAGTAATTGTCAAGAAGAAGGATGGAGGGTTGCGATTATGCTTGGATGCCCGCCGACTGAACGCAGTGACAGTACCATATAGAGATGCGCCGCCGGCCGTGGAAGAGATTTTACAAGGATTTGGAGGCAACATGGTATTCTCAAGTACCGATTTTAGTAAGGCATATTGGCAAATGGAAGTCGAGGAAGAAGACCAGAAATACACGGGATTTTCGTTCGATGGCATATGTTACGTATTCTGCCGAGTTCCTTTTGGCCTCCGCAACAGTGGGGCTGCACTTATACAATGCGTTGATCGAATCTTGCAGGGACGTATGGCAAACCGAGTAATGGTATACGTTGATGATATTGTGGTACGGGCAAATTCTATTGAACAACATTTTCGAGATTTACAGGAGTTGTTTCAGATCTTGACAGAGAATAATTTGGTGCTCAACTTGAAGAAATCGAACTGGTTCACACAGAAGATTGAATTTTTGGGGTACATAATATCGACAGACGGAATATCTCTGAAACCAGAAACCCTGGAAGAGATACGAAACATACCGCCCCCTAAAACGGTTAAGCAAGTACGCAGAATCATCGGGACTTGCAACTATTATGCCAGATTTTGTCCGAAATTTGCGGATGTCATGCACCCATTTTATCAATTGCTGAAGAAGGGATATAAGTGGACATGGAACGAATCTCATGACGAGGCATTCAAGAAGTTAAAGGAGATGTTTTATAACAGCTGCTTCATAACTCATCCCGACTTCTCAAAGACTTTTATTGTGCAAACAGACAGCAGCGATTTTGGAATTGGGGCTATGTTGTATCAGTTGATTGATGATAAGGAGAAGATTGTGGCGATTATCAGTCGCATACTGAAGGGACCAGAACTTCGATTTTCCGCAACTGAAAAGGAGGCGAATGCTATTTTTTGGGCCATATCAAAGTTCAAACCATACCTGAAAGGTAGGCACTTTAAAGTGCGGACCGACCACCAGGCATTAACATTTTTGAGTAGATGCCACCTCCAAAACGACAGATTACATAGATGGGTATTGGCATTGCAAGAATTTTCATTTGAGGTGGAATATTGTAAAGGGGCCCAGAACCACCTCCCGGACCTGTTAAGCAGGAAGGAACCGGATATGGACAAAAGATATACAAGTGCAAAAGAATTTCAGGTGATGGCGATAGATCTTGGGATTGCTCGATCTCCAGTCTTCGATTGGGAAGATCTAAGAATAGTGCAAGAAAGAGACAATGAAATTTACAAAGTTAAATGTTTTAAAGAGGGCCGGATCCAGGAGGACGACCCGGACATTGCGGCATTAAGGAGAAAACGGGATCGATGGAAAATTGTGGACGGCGTGGTATTGGTCAAGGTTCAAGATAGACCAGAAATATGGAGGATTTGGATGCCTAGGAATGTCACTAACGAATTGATTAGATTTGCACATACATCATTGGCGCATTTTGGGGCGAAGAAGGTGTACCAGACTCTTCGGTCATTGTGTCACTGGAGAGGGATGGGCAAACAAATCCGAAAAGTGGTAGGTGCATGTATGACATGTCTCAAAGTGAAGTATCCTAACAGGAAGTATGACGGACCAATCCAGCCGATTTTGCCGGAGGAAAAGAACGACCTGGCGGCTTTGGATGTTTATGGGCCGTTACCACGGACGACCCGGGGTAACAAGTATATATTTGTTATACTAGATGTATTCACAAAATTTGTCCAAGTGTATCCTTCGAACAAAGTGAATTCAAGGAACTGCCTAAAATTGGTGCAGAAGTTTATTCGTATAGCCGGCCCATTCAAGAGAATATTATCGGATCATGGGACAATGTTCACGAGCGAGCGATGGACGGAGGGAATACAAGAAATGGGAGCGAAGCCTATCTACTCAACAATAAGACATCCCCAATCTAACCCGGCGGAACGCGTAATGAAAGAGTTATCCAGACTTTTTCGTACATACTGCGGAGACAATCACCAAGCGTGGATTGAAGTGATTCCGGACATCAACCGTTGGTTAAACCAAATTCCCCATACTAGCACGGGAATCACCCCATGGGAGGCTCATTTTGAGCGGAAACCGCCCCACATTTTGTACGCTTTAGAGAGGCCTGAAGTATGTCAAGAAGGACCGCCGAAGACAACGGAGCAAATTTACCAAACCTTGGTAAAATCGGGAGAAGAGAGAAAAGCGAAGGTGAAGAAAAAGACTTACCAATTCAGCGAAGGACAATCAGTGTTGTTGCGGGTCCCTAAAATGTCGAACCCGAAATTAAAATTGTATGCAAAATTCTTTCCATTGTACGAGGGACCGTATGTTATCAGTCGAGTCACTGATCGTAATGTAGCTGAGTTAGCAAACAGTAGACAAGAAATAGTTGGATGTTATAATTTTCATAACTTGCGACCATGCCCTATAGAAGGGGGCGACCTTGAAGACCCCACTCAATAGTTGGGTGGATTTTGTGTGAAAAATCCGGAAAAAGGGGAGGAGGGGGTAATGAAACGAATTGTTATCACTAAGATGATAACAATGCGTTTCGAACCAATTTTGTACGTTTGAACTGCGCGGCAGAGGCTAGCCCGCCGGCGGAGTCGGGGGGGGCCAGAGCCGGTTCAACGTGAAGAACCAGGAGTCACGAATCGAGCAAGAGACCAGTAGAGCAATGGCGGAGAAAGAGAGTGGACGTAAGGTATCGTGTGGAAGGAAAAACGAATAGTGGCGGACAGAGTGGAACCAGAGTGGAGTTGTGGCGGAGATAGTGTGGGACCAAAGTGAACGCATTAGCGGAAAAGTGAAGTGAGACCGAGAGAGTGCAAGAAAGTAGTAAAGTGTTACAGACGGTGAAACGCGTTGGATGATGAACACGTGGGACGGACACTGCCGTATAGAGGGAGGGAGCATAGTATGCCAGTTTTAAACATTATCAAGCACCACTTAGGTGAACAGTTAATGATCATTACCATAAAGGTCGAGAACTGTATCGTAAAAGAACGAGAGAATAGCAGCTGAGGAGGACAACGCTCTGATACAATCAAAACGTTGGGTTACGTTTCAAAGCAGACCCCGGCGGCTACGAGTGGGGTGAGAAGCGGCGGCGGCGGCGTTCCTCTGCTGCCCTTCCGAGCACCTCCGAAGGAGACGGAATTACCCGAAGGGCGAGGTGGCGCGGCCAGGCTCGTCAGGCAAGAACGCATCGAACAAGCAGCCGGCGCGGCATTGCGGGGCTCCCCCTCCCCGCGCTGGCTTCCCGCAGCGCTCGGTGCCGGCCGACGGCGGACGGACGAGTATTGAAACGGCGCAAGTCAACGGGGTTTTCGTGAGTAAAAGCGGTCGGAAGGTTGGGAGAGTAGTGATTGACCAAGAGAAAACAGTGATCTTGATTTGAGCCCCCCCTAAGTAATAAAACTAGTGTAAAGGAGTAAAGCCATAAGGCGACCGCAAAATTGTAAAAAGGGATCAGACAAAGCACGGGAAAAACAGTAAATGCTCCTGTGAGCGCCAAAAGCAACTGACTTTGTGTAGCAATGGTTTTGTTCTGTTTTTGTAATAAAGAAAAGTTTCGTTACCCCTAGTCTCCATTGTGTGGATGATTGGATCCGGAGCCCATTTCCGAAAAAGAATTCCTGCCCCCTCTTGTTTATTTATAAATTTTGTGAGAGTTAATCAACAACTCGTTTCAATATATATATATATAATGTGTGTGTGCAGGAGAACTAATTCCTGATTCGTAAAATCTGCTATTATTATTATTATACTTATTATTATTTGATTATTATTATTATTATTATATCATTGACCTTTTAACCAAGCATAGGGACGGAACTTAACATTCTATTGCATTTGACAAAGTCAAAATTTTACATTATGAAAAACAAACATCAAAAAGGCTAATCGCCGAAATGTTGTATATAATAATGAATGATACGATGAACACAAAAGTGACATACAAAAGCTGAACCAAATTTATCAATGTTAATGCTGCACCAATTTACATAATTGCATAATATAAATATTTGTTTTGACAAGGCCTTCAGGGTTTTGTGGTTGTAACAGCATTGTAAATATTTAACTTAAAATTGTAAATTCTATTGTTTATATTAATTTATTTAACATTGTTAACCGTTGCCATAATTGCTCTTGACAAGGCATGTACACAGCGTGCGAAACGTTGAGCCAATAATAAATGTTTTTAAAAAAGTTTAATTCCTGAAATCAATTTTGATTGATCCTATATGGTCAAATACATATATTTATTTCGTACCGTCAACACCTCCTATTATTATCATTATTATTATTATTATTATTAAAACTTGTAGTGCAACTAAATATCAATTAGTTATGAACTTAGAGCCCTATAGGAAAGCTGTACTGTCTGCAATTTTTGTTGGTGGAATTTAACTGAATTTCACAATTCGTGAGTACGCGAGTGTTGATGACACATTTACTGCCCAGAAGACAAGAACCATTTAATCTTTCGTTCTAAGGATTTCTGGAATGAAAATGATTGGGATGAGAGGCATTAATTAAATGAATTTTCATGATGTCTCTTGTTCATCATAAAAGCATTATCAAGTTACCTATTTACGTACAGCTTTTTGAATGTGCTACAGGAAAATGTTCTGTAGCACGTGCCATCGTTACAGAACACTGATAATTTTTTACGAACTACAATGTACCCTTAAGGCCTCACCGCTTTTGTTTTACATATTGTTTGGAAGTAACCCTCGGGAAGACTTTCAAATTGCGCTACTGTTTATTTAGATTTGTTGTAAACACCAATCTATATTCCGAACAACTATCCAGCAACAACTGTTCAGAAATGACAGAGTAAAGAACAGAATCTTCACGTAATAGCGTTGTATTAGAATCTAGTGATACGAGGAGATAAGACGGAGACTAACTTCGACTAATGCCAGATAATCGTAAGTAGCGTTAAAAATAGATAAGAATCAACTAGAACCTGATTATGCATATTTATGTAATAAAGAAATTGAAAAAAATGTAATCTTGAAGAGAATTAATGTGTAAGTAAAAAGCCATAAAGCAATGTACTCGGTATGTGACTACATTTTAGTGCAGAACAATATAATTTTACGTCTAGTGACGTAAATACGAGAAACTGTATTCAAAATGGGGAGAGAAAATTATCATTAAAATAACAAGTAGGCCATATTAACTAAATTACAGCAGAAAATAATCACCGTTCAAATAAAGGAATTATTAATAATTTGTAATAAAACGTAGTGGACAAATAAATTTAACTCTCTACGCATTATTACAAACAAATACCCTGTTGATGGATAAACATTTGTTTTATTAGGATATGTTCCAAAATATCTGTTAGTTTTAGGTAAATTAAGCATTGATGAAGAGGTCCAGGCTTTCCAGCAATTCCTGAACGCATCTCAATCCCCAAATTTTCTTACATGCATTCACGTTGAAATTAAATAAGCGAACAGAAATAAGAAAATGTATAACTTCCTCTTGTGCTTCTGTTTGTATTGTTAATCCTCATTTTTTGCTATTTCATGATATTGTTTAATGGTCTTTCCATTTCCCACATTTTTTTCATCTTAACGTCTTTCCTCTCTCCAAGCATTCCTGCAATCATGTTCTCCTCCTCTCTTTCGCTTGGTAAATCATTATTCTCTTTCAATTTCCCTGAAAATATAAAAGAAAATATTTACAAGTAGCCATTTCAGAAAGAAAGGAGAAGATTTTGCAGAACTGCTTTTGCTTCCTTCTTAAGACTTAATTTCATTACGAAGAATGAAGGACCTACGTACTGTCGAGTTTAGAATTGCCATGGGAACTGAGTAAATGTTGACAATGTGCTTTGTTTGCCGAACTGTGTGAACACACGTAAAGGCGGCTCCACACGTTCGGCATTCCCCGAGAAGCGAGCTAATGCTCGCCCATTCCCGAGGAGCTGGTGTGCTCGGCGAATGTTCGCTTCCTTTGAGGTGTTCATAGACCGACACGCAGGGCGTAGGGCGAGTGCCATTGTTCATCGCTCGGCAAATGGCAAGCAACCTATCCACACTACTCGGGATTTGGTGAACAGTTGTTCGCTACTCCCCGAATACCGAATGTGTGAAGCTGCTTTAAGACACCTCGCGGATTCCGAGAAAATTTTAAAATAAGTTTTCATCGAATTATTTCATCATAAGAAGCACATGTATTTATGCATTTCAGGTATTTATTCATAAATAAAGAACCCTTTCCGGCATCCATGTGATTTCATCTGAACAGCAAATGCCAAACTTCAGATTTTTTTAGTTAACAGCACGAAGTCTACCTGGTAGACTTCGTGGTAAACAGTATTAGTCGAGCAAACTATCACTTATTTTCGTCTACTGATAATAGATCATTTGAAGGAAATGTTAGAAAAAGTAGTACTAAAACATCAACATACTTCACTATTTTAGTGTGAGTCACATTTTCTTGAGTGGAGTTTAATGCTATATTAATGACAGTTTTTTAGCTTGTGACGTCATGCCGAGGATATAGTCACGTAACACGATCCGTAAACAAGCTCTTCCAGCATGATTCTCAGTTACGATATGTAACACATTCAACAAACCCGTTCACAAAGGAGCTAAGAAGAAATTGGTGATCAACTGAATACTGATAAATAAACAGAAATGTTAACAGAATTAGCCTGAAATAATGCCTTTGAAAAGCAAAAATAAAACTATATACTAGCAATTTCCCCTGTATGTGAAAGTGGTAGCGAACCAGAATTCAATAAAACTTCAATTAGGAAACCGACTCAAACATTAAAAGTCTTGAATAGAACATACATTTTGGAATAGGGTGCTTCAGATTTCTCCTTGGATGAAAAAATGAGAAAAATTCGAAAGTTCTACTCAACAACAAATTTCCCTGAGTCCTTTATGCTTATCATTTTACACACCCCTCCTCAAAAACTTGTCTCCCTGGCCCCCTGAGACATTTCCAAAACGACGCTAACCACCTCTGACCTGCAGCCTCAGAAACACATTTAAAGTCTCCCTACTTTTACCACAAATAGCGATGTAAGTGGTTCAACCTATTCTATTTTACGTTTTGAAATTTCATTTGATATAGTTCTTAAAAATATATCTATTTTAATTTCATTATTTGTATAATACCCCCTTTTTATTGGAAAACAATTTTTAAATGGACTTATGTTAATTTCATTATTTGTATTATTTTTCTTGTTAATTATTTTTTAAGACTTAGTATTTATTTGTACATTTCTAGATTGATTTCAGCAAAGCCGTAGAAAGCTGGCTCTCTTAACAAATCTACGTTAACAAAGAGGACTTCAAATATTTCATCCCACGAAATTTGAACCATCCGTCAAAAAACTTTTCATTACCCAACAATATGGTTCCAAAATGGTTGTGAAGAATATTATCAAAGTTTTGTGAGTTCGCAGAAACATGTTTTCGGGGCCTAACACTCTGTGAAAACATTCCGTCAGTAAGAAGTCTCATGAATTCCATTAGGAGTGTCTCAGCTGGGAGAGCGTTGTACCAAAGAAGTTACATTCTATGTTTGATTCAAGAGCTCGAAACTGCATTCTGTCACCATTACTCATTCTCAAAAGAAGTACGCGGAAACGTAAGTACTGGGTGCCGTCTGGGAGCAGGTAGGAATGAATAACTAGAGGTTCCCAGTTCGACCTCGATGGTTCGCTTAATAACAGAGACCTTGCTTCACGTACAACGGGCAGATTTGCGTTTCCTGGCATAGGGCGGGGTCAGCTGTAATGAAGTTGCTTGAATAAATATTTGGCATTAGCTATATAAAATACATACAGTAATCCAGATGTACACAGCCTTGGAAATCTATTCATTATGCACTGTTTCGCTCTGGCACAATCTCTCATGCTATTTCGGTTCTAGGATGTAGAATTGCTGTAATGTGTTATATTTTCTTACCTTGAAGGTGCTATTATTACTTACGATGTGCTTCATTCTCTAGCCTTACTACCAGGAGATGCGGCGCAGTGCATCAACTGATGTAACTACAGTGCCTCGGACCGGTAGGTCCTAGGTTCGAGTCCCGACGGCGCGGCAGTGTTTTCGACACTAACTTGTCAGTTAGGTCGAATACAGTCGCTGTCTGGAGGAAAATTCTATTCTGATCACCAGTTTTCCGTGGTTTCTCCGATCAACACCAGGCGAATGCCCGAGTATCCTAACAAACTAACCGCGCGCGATTTTTCCTTCTCCTTTCCTTGTCCGACACACACTAACATTCAGTACACTACCACACATACCGGGAGACCGGTCGGGGCTCAGAGCTTGTCCCAGCTGGGGCGATGCCCCGCTGGTAGGAGATACCTAATTGGGAAAACTCCGCTAATCGACTGGAGATCGGCGTTGGACCTCGCTATCCAGATGGGGAAGATCACCACCAACGCCGATGAAAAACATGCACTACACTTATGGGAACAATGACCTCATTAATAGACGCGCCCAGAACCACTAACAATCAGCCAATCAATCAGTACAGTCTTACCCTCGTAGGTTGAAGAATGTTGTCCGTTGAGGTTGAGAAGTGTACTCAATTTCATCTGTTGAAATCCCAGTGATGGAGTCAGAGAAAGAAATTTCACACGTGCGTTTAAAACCTCCTAATGCGAAGCTTATTAGTACCGTGCACACTGACAAATTCACTCGTGTTTATCATAGCATTGCTTGAAAAACGCAATTTTTAATTTACTTTGGACGAAAAATAAATAAAATGTTTAAAGAGATGGGGCAAAAAACTCTATGAAACTGCTCATTAAAATGGTTTCTGCAAATAATTCACATATATTCGCATATTTACGCGTTTTGAAGCAATTGTGATTGGTCGACACATTCTCGGGAAAGGGTCTGTTTCGACATCAGCCCCCAATGGCCTAAAATATATTCTAGTGACCGTTAGTCAAATTATTTTCTCTGAACTCTTTACAACAGAATCACAGAGACAATTTATTTCATAATTTGTATTTATTTTCATTATAAGTATCTCCGTATCTCTACTTTGGACTTGTAGGAGGAGAACATAATACGAATATTCTATGGTATCGTATAGGTATTTTTTTCTTATAAACAAGTCTATTTGCATTTCAGAAATTGAAAAATCCCCTTGCCGGCGTATGATGGTGACTAAAAGAAGGTTATTGACGTACCATCGCCATGAAATCGCATGCGTTGTAAATGGGACTGTCCCAGTATTGAGCCTGAAAGAGTACAGGGACTCCCAGGGCACTATCAGTCAGAGCAATCGACCTACGAACTCGATCCATAAACTTACATTTATTCCACAAATGTCTGACATTCGCTCGGGATCCAACTTTCGATGTCATAGTCATCAGCCGTCTCGATTGTCGGGCGTTGCCTTAACCATCGAACTTCCAATGCGACTCAGCTGCTTATTTTAGTCTTAAATAATATAATTAAATTGCGGTTCATAATAGCTGTTAATAGAATTCTTAAAATTATATGGTTTGTAAATGCAACATGTGTTTATTCATTCCAGCTGTTGAAATTATAGTTTCTGTCTCTCTGACTTTATTCTTTCAAAATATGACATGCTTGCAATAACGATGTAATTCTTTTGGAAAACAACGTAATTCTACTTCGCCACTATCATACTTTAAAATTTGGTTCTTCGATCTTTTCTAACTTATTTTAAATACCACGTCATTAGGTTAAGATCAGATCTACTTCCAGAGAATAAATCTTCTAGAGTTCCTTCCTTCCGCTCTCACCTCGCGTATCTCCAGTTTCACCAAATAAGTGTAGCGTGTCATTGACATTCCGAACCGTGGGTGTGCAAACCACACCATATGGTGAGTTCGCGCGCACGTGAGGTGGTCCGTCACGGTCGCTCCGGCCGGCGGCCGCCGCCGCCGCCGCCGCCGCGGCGGGATTCGCGACCGGAAACGGGCGGGCCGGGCGGCTTGCGCAACGCCCGCGCACAAGGTCAGGGCCCACCCACCCACCCGCGGCAGCGGACGCGAACCCGTCGACCCCTCCCCCGACCACCAACGCGTCCACCAGCGCTGAACCGCCACCTCTCCATTACTGCCCTAAATGGAGCCTGCTCTCGTAGAACAAGAGTCTGTGGTTACAGCCGCCTGCGTGATGTTGAACTGATGGGAGATGATAGAGGGGATCCGGAATGCCCTATCCTGGCAATGTTAAATGTTTGAATCTAATTCTCAGAATTAGACCCAAACATTTAGTTTGCTAATTGCAGTTAGGCTTATGAATTTTTTACAGCTTACAGATATATCGCTCATAATAACACTGGAACAACGATTTTGAAAAATGTTTACTATTTTGTAGATAACTAGAGGTGACAAACAGCACATACTTTCTCGCATTTTTGGGAAACGTTTCGTAAATAAAGTTTTGCAGAATGGATAATACTAAGATAATCGAAAAAAATGTTTCAGTAAATGTGGGTTTTATTTACAATTCCTGAAAATTTCAGTTTCCTACTTCCAAGTCAAAAAAAAGTATTAAATGTTTCAACTATTTGGGAAAGGTTTTAAAGATGCAACCCTCCGAACACGCCAGATCGATAACTTGCCTCTTCAGAATGAACATTTTCCAATAACTACTTACTTTTGAGACTTTATGTTGGTTAGCTTTCCAATAAAATTTTCAGTTTACATCCTTCAAATCTAAGACTTTCAGTGCTTTCATGCGCTGCGTTTTGTCTCAATATCTAAAAGTATTGGAGCCAGCACCTAAGCCCAATGAGAGGACGACTTCAGGCATAAATTTAAAAAAAACCTTGTAAGAGTTATATCAACATCATTCAAACGTCAATTTAAAGAGAAATTATGAAGATCTAAAAAAAATTAAGTACCAAAGCACTATTTTATACTGCAAAATTATTCCGTGTCCCCAACGCCTTTCTTATTTTGCCGATGTGTGTTCCTAGAATGGACTGATGTGATCAAAATGCCGTACGTACTCTGGCACGTCGTGCAGTAGAGGTGCCTCTGTAAATCGTGACGGGTGAGACAATTGAAGGAATGATTGGAATAAATTCGATGAATATGTGAGGTTTCATTTCTATTGGCCAATACATTCACCAATCAATCATTTCAATCTAGGAAATAGAATTAAAATTCTGCAAATGAAACAATACGAAGGAGGTTGTGTCGCAAGTCATGACAATTCCATGGGACGCAAAGTGATGGATGATCATCGCTACGAAATAGTGAAATTTTCGGTGAAATGTCAGTTGCAGTCTCCTCAATCTCTTTAACGTCACAAAACCTAACGAAAAACTCGTATATGTTTCCCGGGACTGGAATATGCAGCTCTTGGTTTTGAGTAGTCGAATAGTACATTAACATGTTCACAGTTACGATAGTCTATGCGATTTCTCAAGAGAGATACAAACAATTATTTTAAAATACTCCCAAAACTACTTTTTTAACAAATTTAATTACAAAATTAAAAAATTCAAACCTTAAACATAAATTTATAGTTGCGTTATCTTTTACTACGAAGGTTGTTGCATACATTAAATGAAAAGTATTGAAATAATAACTAACAAAAACAATCGGAACCTTTTGCATGGCATTAAACAAAATTATTATCGATTAATGAAAACACACCAGTTATTTGTCATTAATTACATCTGACATTCCCTGAGAAATCATTGTTTACAACTGACACTGTTTACAACGGACATTCCCTGAGAAGTCATGTTTGTTGTAATTAATTACAACATGAATAGATTCTGGCATATCCACTATCTTCCACGCACACTTCTACACGAAACATTTGCAGAATGAATTCCGATGAAGATCCGGCAAACGTCTTGTTTTCCTGTGGTCACGCTGGCAGAGCGTATAATTAGAGTTGGTCGATTTTAGCAATGACTGAAAATGCGAAATGTTACCAAACGCTGAAAAAAAATAATAATTACATGTTTGACGGCCAGAGCAGTATTTTCTGAAGACTTTCAATCTGCGATAAAATCCGAAATCGAACGCAAAATGCAAAATCAAAAACAAATTGCGAAATAGTCGTGAGTCTGCAATATAATGGCTAAATTGCATTTTCTGGTTTCTTTCGTATCCAACTAGGGATGCGACATCGACAACACATCAATGTTTGAAAACGTAATTTGCGAGCGCACGTGTTTCTTAATTTATAATTAAGTTTCAACTGACAAAACAGTAAAAAATAATACGAACAATTTAAAAAACTGATCCTGAAAGCCTGTGCGCTTAGATTCATCCCAAGGGGACTCAGATTCTTCAGTTCGCTGTACGCACGGTGTAAGAGATATAGGTGGGTTCACTCCCGGTCTAAAACTGAAGCTAACGTGAGGCTAGTTCTCACAGTTCTCGCTATGTAAGCGCTGCGAACGACTTGGGCATTTTTGGGACAAGATGGTGATCCATTTAATAGCTTTGTAACCTCTGGTGGAAGCCACTAAATCGCGAGACGCCATCATTAATGCCCAACTCGATCGTGCGCACTGTACGGATAAGCGAGGAATTAGCCTCAAACTGGCTTCAAAAATTTTGTCCAAAAGACGACTAGTTGACACACCTGTATATCTTACACCGTGCTGTACGGAGGTCACGGGAAGAAGAGGAAGGCCCTACGTCTAAGGCGCACGCGTTATTTTTTACGCTTTTATATTGGTTGAAGTTCACAAATGGCGAAATATTATATTAACTCCTCTTATTTCCTAATTGTAATGGAAAAATCTCAAAGTGTCCTCCCTAAATAATTTTCTCGACAAATCCTACGAAATGCTAAATCTAATTTTTATAATGCAAACTATAGCCTTTTTTCAAAATGCGATTTTTCTAAGTTTAAAGGCTTAAATTCTACTATCACTACCCTATAATCCAAGGAGAAGACCCGGCGTCATGAACGTTTTGGCGAAACGGCTGCAGATTTCTTTCCAAGGCCACCTGCTTCACCACTGTGGTCATTGGTCCGCAGTTATCGAACTCTGCGGTCTAATCTCAACTCAGGGTATATTTTCCACAGAGTGTAGACCTACCAGTCCAGGACTTTCATGGTAATGCAAGGAATTCTTTGAAACCTACAGATTTATCTGCAAATTTTCTAAGTTGTACTGATTTTTAAAACTATTCCTTTAGTAAACTTAGTGGTGCTACCAAATGGCACAGACTTTCCCCTATTAGTTTTCTATTCCCTTTGTCTCGACTAGCTATTCGGTCTTGCCTCATACTCTTGCCAGCTGCTATCTATCACCGCCCACACCACATTTTTTAACATTTTCTTAATTTTTACTTTCCAGTATACATACATACATATATACGGAGTAATATACGTAGTATAGGGAAAGTTATGTAATGCGTGAAAAAAGGGGCGAATTTTCGGCAGAAAAAAATTCATCGCCATGCTCTGATAACGAAAAAGTGAATAAATACAGTTGCTAAATTAAGAAACAAATCCCCTAACACGTGATGTAACCAGAAACCCTGCTTTGTGGGTCCTTGATATCAAAAAACCAATTGAAAGCAAAACGTTAGTCTGCCCGTCCATTTGTAGTCGTGTGAACACTACTAGCGCTTAAACCTACGATTTTTTCCAAATTGAAGAAACCGCTGTACATCTGGCTCTATTTGAAGCTTTGGGATTTTGAAAAACTTTCTTAAAAATTTGGAGGTACTTTACATGAAATTCTCCGCCATTTTCAAACTTTTCTCAAAAATGGCTCCAAATTTGTTCTTTTCATTTCTTGTAAGAATAGAGTAAAATACACGTATTAAAGTGGCTAATGTCTGATTTTTACGGTTAACTCTGAATTTTCGAAAATTGCAAAAGTTTGAATTTTTTTCGGCATCTTCCTCCAACTACAAAATTTCCTTCAAATAAAATTTGTTCTCAAAAGTGAGTTTTTTCTTTAAAGTCATATGCATTTTCTTGAAACGTTTAGTAGCTTCGCCCGATATTGCATGCAATATGTGCAATTTTAAAAAATTACAAAAACCAGATTTTCCCAAAAACGACTCCAAGTTTTTTCTTTAAACGTTTGGTAGGGATGCTGCCTAATGTGCTCTTTGAGGTGACATAAACATCATGTAACTCTATTGTTTTGTTTTTTCAAAAAAACACAAATTACTTTTTTACATGTTTCTTGCGTAGTTAATATTTACATTAGCGGCAATTTGTCAACATTATTATATTTATGAGTATATGTGTTTTAAATAATATCATAAAGTTTCTCGAAAACTCCACCGTTTTCTGTGAAAACGCTCAAAATTCCGCATTTTCAGAAACGCTCAAACGCCATCTTCTCTAAAATGTCCCCAAATGTTTTCTTCAAACTATTCGAACTGATAGTACTAATTGCACTCTTTAATATGACGTAAAGTTCATTTTGGGTATTTTTTTTGTTTTTTCAAACACTATACAAATTTAATTTTTTAAAATATCTCTCCGAAAACACCGTTAATATGCCGTTTCTCACTATTTGTAAACACTATTGTATTTGTGAGTTAACGTGCTTTAAATGACTTTAAATAAAGTTTTTCGAAAACACAAGCGATTCCTGTGAACAAGAGCTTCAAATTTTGCATTTACAGTAGCACTTAAGTGCCGTTTTCTTAAAAAGGTCTTCAGATTTTTCATAGGAAATTGCCATTTAGGACGAGGTTTCACCATTCTTTGATATTCTTTAAATAATAGTTTCGTTCTACTATTAAAAAACCGAAAAATTAAGAAAATGTTTAAAAAAATTATGTTGGGCGGTAATAGATGGAAGCTGGAAAGAGTACATGGCAAGTCCGAATAGCTAGCCAAAGGAAATAGAAAACTAATACGGGAAAGTCTGTGCTATTTTGTAGCACCACTAGTTCCCTTTCCTAATAGTACAACAATTATTATTTTAAAAAGTAACCAGCACAGTACAGTAAAACCGCGCTCTAAACGGCAATTTTCTTTGAACAATTTAGAGTCGTTTTTAAGAAAATTGCGTTTAAGCGCTACTGTAAATTCGAAATTTGAAGCTCTTTTTTGCAGAAAGTTTTTGAGTTTTCAAAAACCTCATGAGAAGTCATTTGAAGCACTTAAAAAATTATATTTGTGTAATTTTTGAAAAACAAAAAAACAAAAAATACCCCATAATGAACTTTACGTCATATTAAACAGTGCAATTATCACTATCCGTTCGAAAAGTTTAAAGAAAAAATATGGACCAATTTTTTAAAAAGTGGCGTTTGAGAGTTTCTGAAAATTTTGAACTACTTTTCACAGAAAACTGTTGAGTTTTCGGGAAACTTCATATAACATTATTTAAAGCACATTTATTCATAAATATACGCAGCTCATAAATTCTGCGCATTTTTTAAATTTTGAAGATGTCCCATGGGCTTCATGTAAAGTACCCCCCCAAAAAATTAAAATATCAGCCAGATCGATTGGAGAATATCAATTTTTAAGAAAATCCGCTGAACGGTTTAACCGCTAGCGTTATTCACAGACAGAGACGAGCAGCCGGGCAGTAGGACAGGCGAACCGACGGCCAAACGATCGTTTTGCCGTCATTCGATTTTTCGGCATCAAGGATCCACAAAACACGGATTCTGGCTACTCCATGTGTTAGATAATTTTTTCCCTACATTTAGCAACTGCATTTATCCGCTTTTTCGTTACAAGGGCCCTGTAATAGGAGTTTTTCTGCCGAAAATTCGCCGTTTTTTCGCACACCATTGCCTAATTTTCTCTTTACTCCGTACCGAAAAAAGTAAAAACAAAACACTGCTCTATTTGGTAGACGAACATTCTGGGCAGAAAAACATTTTTTATAGGTCCCATTCACTCATTGAGATTGCGTATTATCTTTTTACAAAAAAATATTTCTTACATAGAGTGAAATCATTTAAATTACAAAATTACACTCATATCCGGCATGGCTTCACATTACTATGTTGACCTTGATAAGCTTAGAGCTTGATTTGCATAGTTTTGTTCACTACTTGTAAGTTCATTTTACTTCAAAGGCAACCTCTTTTCCTGGTGAGTTTTAAAATCCACAGATTATCTCGAAGAAACAAAAAAAGATAACCTTGGCCATGAAACTCAAATTGAAGGTCTCGGTTCTTTTTTAACTCACATACCAACATAATACTTTTATCTCTCTTACAACCTGATGATTATATTTGCTAAAATTATCGTACCATATAATTTTCCACAAGCCGCTCGGTGATTAGAAAGTGTTCAAGCCTGCTTGTCTTCCTACGTACCTACTTGCCTAATGTTTAATACTTCATTCGGTGTTTCCTAAAAGAGTATGAACTTGTGTCTTTGTTAATTAACAAGAACATTTTTTAGTTAGTCGTTTATGTACTCATTTGAAGATTTTGTGTTCTGGAATGTGCTGGCATCTGAAGGACATACATATATTCCTGATGTAATTCTTGCTTTTATGTAACATCGCCACACAATTGAAGATGAGATTAGAATCTGTCTTCCATTTTTATTTAGAAATTCGAAATTAGCTTTCATTCAAGAAGGCACATTTCATTCAATGATAACGTACTATAAGTATAAATTATAAGGTCTAATATTTATATTTATACAAATACTCTTCAATTTATATTAATACAAAAACTCAGCTGTTGGAAAATTTCTGAATAATGTTATTTATGCACATAAACCACTAAGGGTTTTCATATAGAACGTCGTTTCAGGTTTCTGCTCCACCTAATTTTGTGATTTTGGTTTACATAACAGCTAGTTTGCCCCAGATGTTTTATCGTTGACTCTTATTAACAAGTCTTATTTTCTAAGCACTCAATATTAGTAATATAATAAAATTAATAGAAAGAACGCTTATTTGTCATTTGCTCATTCCATTATTTTAATCTGCAAGTTGCAATCGATCTAATGAATGCAGTTTTGTCGTTTAGCACGAGCCACGAAACAAGGATCAATCAAACACACCAGTAATCGTTAGAGTATGACGTATAGTTCGCGAGTAATTTTAGGACGAACTATTTAGTGATTTTATATGGAAAGTTCAGGATCAATAAAATCAATCAAATTTTGACAAGTATCTACTAAATTAGAATTAATTCTGACAATTTTACTCGTAACAATGCCATAGTTTTCAGGGACAGTGCGGTGAGAGTGATCAACTCAAACTTTGCTTAATTCGTAATTTTTAAAATCCCTGCAAGGCAAAATTGAATAGTTTGAAATATTTAAACTATTGGTGCAACAGAATGACATACTTTCTCATGTGTACTTCTTTTTAAGAGTAGTGTCCGTTGAAAATCACGAGCTGGAAGGAGGGGGTTACACTGCGATCCTATCGGGAGCTTCGTTACGACTAATTTTCGGTATTGAAGCTCCTCATTGGATGACAGTGGCCCCCTCTCCTTCCAGCGCGTGACTTTGAAATTAATTTTTTTGATTCAGATCTATTACGTTACAAGTACAATGTTGCACAATTGACAATGTTAGATATAAACTCGTTAGTTATTGTATTTCGCAGAGGTTAAAAATATGTTTGCGAACCTGAAATCTCTGACGTAATATTTACTTACTTAATTTAGAGTGAGTGAGTGATTAATGATTCCTGGCGCGTCAGCTGCTAAGATCATTATTCTCGTAAGTGTAGTTCATGTTTTCCCCCAGGAGGAGGCGGTGATTTCCCCTGCTGGATGGTGAGACCTGCAGTCGGCTAGCAAGGTTTTCTCCAACCAGACATCACCCACCAGATGGGCACCGCCTCAGCCGGGACAAGATCCAAGTTCCTGACCGGTCTACCGGCATGTGTGGTAGTGTAGTGCCTGTTAGTACGTGTGTGTAAGGGGTGAGGATAGG
Organism: Acheta domesticus; assembly: GCA_031308135.1. Classification (NCBI taxonomy): domain Eukaryota; kingdom Metazoa; phylum Arthropoda; class Insecta; order Orthoptera; family Gryllidae; genus Acheta; species Acheta domesticus. Next base: position 188,782,537 of record JAHLJT010009419.1, on the reverse strand, counting down.
GCAAGGAAGAGGAAGGAAAGATCGCGCGCGGTTCGTGACTCTTTTGTTAGGGTACTGCTCCGGCATTCGTCTGGTGTTGATCGGAGAAACCACGGAAAACTATCGATCATAGCAGCCGGCCGCTAGAATTCTCCACCAGGCAGCGATTGAATTCGACCTAGCTGACAAGCTAGGGTTGCAAAAACTACCGCCGTTGGGTCTTAAACCTAGGACCTCACGGTCAGACAACCAGCAGTGACATTTGTTGATGCCCTGAGCCACTTCTCTCGGTACGTCCGAACTATCATTTACGAAGTATTTTACCTCTTCAAAATATTTCTTGAACGAGGCTAACTATAGCATGTAGTGTACAACCGATTTGCACGTTTCGGGATTTTAATACTTGGGTAAGAAAACTTACCTTGATAACGGAAGATACAATTCTTCTCACGCGAAAATAAGGGATTTAAAAAAAATGTTTTCAGCAAACAAAACAGAAAGTTATGAAATCAGATGAAAGGGTTAGTATTCTTAGCTCAGTTAAAAGGCGCGAGCTCTACTGAGCAAAATGCTAATAAGATCACGCTGCCAACATCTAACTCCCAACACCCCCACTCTTCCTCTAGCTTCCGTTGCCGTGTATGCACCAGATATCGGGACGGAATCCCGATAGTCCACGACGCTAACCATTCCAAAAACATTTATCTTTCGTATAATCGAAAACTCAATTCGTCCTCAAAAATTGCGCTGGTGATATGCTTGGATTTATTACAGGTTTAATACTTTCTGCAACTTTTCCGGAGGATGGTTTTTCTGGGGAGAGCCCCGCTCTAGAGAGCTTAAGGAGCAGCCGCCACTGATCACTTAATGCTCTGAGAATTCGTTTTAAATTCGCAGGATATGGAGTGGGACCAATCGGATGGACATTATTCATGTTGTTAAAAAATTCATTCAATGGTTTAATCGCTAGTGTGGAGAGTAGGGAGACTAAATTATAACAGTTCCTAAAATACACCATTGTGGCATGACGTTCGCGATGCAGCCTAAAATTCTTTGTCGAAATACATACGCATTATGGAGAAACTACGTATTGTTCAGCGAAAGCCATGACAAGTAGAGAAAGTACTAATAAACGACTTTTGGCCATCCACTAGTAAAAGAGAGGTTACTTTTAGGGCATGCACAAGAAATTCAATTTTTACACTAGTGCTAAAAGTGAAGCGATGCTCAAATGTTATGAAAGAAACTGAATTCAACAAAGAAAACAAAATACTTTCGTCTGAACGCTTTTGCTACTATAATGACTACTATAATACTATACTACTATAATGCTACTATACTGACGATAATGTATCACAGAACCCAATTAAGTGATTTGTGTATTTGAATTAAATTAGAATGAAAGTAAATAAGTCTAAAAAATAGTGTATGACACACATGGTAAAACTGATTCATTTGGCTCGGGCCCTCGCTCTTGTGGCGCAATATTTCCTTCTCGCAAAGTAAAATGACACTTTTGCCACTCGTACCAGAAATAACTATTCTAGTATTTTATTTTTTAAATTTTTTTTGATGCGAATCTGTCGGTATCTGAAGATAGCCGCAATCCCTCTGGCGGACACTCTGCATCCAAGTCAAAGCTGATCATTAACTTCGTAATTGGCGGGGAGCTGGCGGCGGAAGAAAGAAATTAACCTCACCTGGATGCGGCTTCACCCTAGGTGTCAGCGTTGTACCTCTATTATCGCTCATTCTCATCTGTTTCTCCGGAAAAGAAATGCAGGCAGCGACTTAATTATGGAAGTTACCCGAGTCAATGGAGTCGCCCGACCCTTTAAAACCATTTGAGCAATAAATCATTGCAGTTGTGTAAGAGTGCTTTGGTCGGGGAGATGAATGGAATTACGTTGTGATTCATTCGTTCTTAACAGGAGCAAAGACATTTGTATAGAACAAAACTTGGCGCTCAAGATGAAACTGGTACTGCCAGTACAAATTTCCATTGCATGTAAATACACGAGATATCTTGATATTGTGTACTTCCCACTTTCCTTGTCAAGCCAAGTTTAATTTGAAAAGAATGATGAGATAGTACGTGCATGTAACTCAAATGCACAGGTAGTTTGTGAAAGAAGCGTACGAAAATTAAACTTTTATTTTGAAATTATTTAGAAGGTTATAATAACATAGTTTAAATGAATTTAACTTCACATCCATCATGGTAATTGTTCAATGGTAAATGAACTTAACATCCACATCCATGTGAAATTGTTTATTCGTAATTCACCACGAAGCATTTCGAATAATTCTGATACATTTATTTTGATTTTCGGACAGTTTGCTTTGGTCAGTTTTGCTGTATTTAATCAGATTGGGCAGGTGTTTGGAAGCAAACATGTAAGATCTTATTATAATTTTGTATAGTTAAAGCTTAATTGTATGGTGAAGGGACGAATCTCCCTATTATTGATTTTCGTTGAAACAGCATATTCTGACGAGTATTTTTAGCGCCTGCGGGTTGCTTCCCGTTGATTTTTGTATCTATGCTTAGTCCTAGACAATTGGTTAACTGGAGGAGGCAGGTAACTATGATGTGTACCATTAAAAGTCTGGGGGTATACGTGCGATCTAAGTGTGAAAGTCTTGGCGGTTGTTTCGGTTGGATTTAGTTGTATTATGTCCAACTATCAATTAGGTTAATATATATTAGCTGTATTCTTCTTCTCTCATTGAGTGAGGAACCGAAGCAATAGAAAGCTATATCAGCAAATTGTTCAATGTGGCTGTGTTTTACTTTGAGAATTTTTGCGATAAATAGATTAAATTAAGTGTGTCAATAAGTCGCGAATTAAATGCCGAGAGATTGCTATTATAAGAAATAGAATATTGAGACCTTATAATAGAATCTGTTGTGTGTTAACGTTAAATTCGATGTTTGAGTTCTACCAAGCTCCCTTGTATACCACCATGTGTACACTAAGCTGAACACAATACGGTCGAAAAAGCGTTGTGATCAAATAAATACTTGTAAAAATCTTGAATTGATAAAAAAATCCCGCATGTTTCCCTTTCTCTAGGAGAATGGATCAATACGCGACAAAATATCACAATATTCAAGTATCATGGAAAGAATTGATTCTAGAAATTCTTCCAATCAAGTTGGGGCTCCCTATCTTCAAAGTTACGGTATTTCTACGACATTATATTACTAACTGCATTTGTTCATCCAGAACACAATATTTTACGTATTTTTTTCTCTCTCCCTCTGTCTCTCTCTCTCTCTCTCTCTACCTCGTTTCTTAAATTATATTACTCGTAATTAGGTTGAGTTTGGTCACGAAAAACAATTCGTTTAATTTTTATCACCGTTTCGACTTTTGTTAAGCTTTCCTCAGAGCTACAACACAAAAATACAGTTTATGTAGGTATTTGTGACCTATAATCCTGAGATGAAAAGTAAGAAATTGATAAGTCTCTTCAAACATACTACAAATGTGAAAATATTGGTTGCTGTGCATACTAAAAGGCTGGTGACTAAATTTGCTCTCTACATAGAACTAATTTGTTGTAGGCTATAACTTATAGCACTGAGGAAGGCTTAGTAAAAGCCGGAACGTTGGCGACGTTTGTACATGTTTTTTATTACCTAAACAATGTAATTTATGATCGGATACAATTCTGCATATAATACCTGGTTTTAACGATATTATTACAAGTTTATAATGACCGCAATGTAAGAGTAGAATCGCGGTCGCCAACTAGCCGCAACTGCAGACGGCATCGGCACAGAAGGGGGCAGACGGAGGATGCTACGGCAAGGGTGGGGGCGGGGGAGGGTGAGGACGCTTGTCTACCGAGGGTATCCCGCACCATCATGTAATTAGAAGCTCCCGACGGCGTGTGACGTCACAGGGCTGTTGAGGGGCTACGCTTGGCGCCAATCGATGGCGCTGACTCACACCCACATAACCCTCCCCCCCTTCCCCCCCACCTTCGATGCCTCGTTGTCTCTGGGAAAGCTGCTTTGATTGCTAGCGTACTAGTATTTGCTCTGATTACGGATTAAAGAGAGAAATTAACTCTTCTTGAACCAATTGAAAGAAAACTTCAGCGGATCGAAGATCTACTTGGCTGATGATTAATGTTGAGCAATTGATTTACATTAAAATACTTTAACGCCGTAAATATATTATTGTCTATTCTAAGTTTTGTCATTCCAGATGGACACTCATTTGGAGCAAACTCACATTATTATTACGAGCTTATCTCTCCGCATCCAAATTAAAAATCTTCATATTATTATTATTATTATTATTATTATTATTACATTATTATTATTATTATTATTATTATTACATTATTATTATTATTACATTATTATTATTATTATTACTTTATTATCTCGTATCTTTCGTCATCGTTCACACTTGGGTCTTTCAGTATATATTTTCTGTAATTTCGTGTTGGAATTACTTGATCTTGAATTGCAACCATAAATCCTTCATTTTCAGGGAAGATCTGCCCTGAGATCAACCAGTAGTTCGACGACAGTGTATCGACAAGTGCTTGGCCGATCTCGTTTGGATGTCTTCCGTGAATAGGCTTTGCCATCCGCGCATCAAGTTTTTGCTGGATACTGAGTGCCGTAAGGTTTACGTCTTAGGTGTTGTTGTTGTTATTATTATTATTATTATTATTATTATTATTATTATTATACCAATATCAAACATATTTCAAATATTTAACCACAAAATACGTTTTCAAAAGCACAATATTTTAAGAATATTAATCTAAAAAAGATTACTGCCGCTAACTTTCGTTTCCACATTACTTCTAGAAGAGAAAGCACGCTTGTCTACTTAGGGAAGTTCATAGCATTTCTTCAAAATTTAAGAAAGCTCATAATTCAATAAAACGCAAATTTGTTACTATATTTTAATGAAGAGTTAACCGCTAAGAATAAATTAAAACATGGATGCGAGTGAAAATATGATTTATTTTCTCTCGTTAAGAAACAAATTCTGTGCAGTTCGAATCAAAGATACTCCTAAATATTAATTCTGGTGTGCAGGGAGACTTAAATGATAAAAGACCAACATCAGAAGCATAGGTCACACTACATTGTAAACCCATTCACCTTCACCGTTTATCTACCGTTTAACCTTCTATCTTCACCGTTTAAAAAATTAAATTGCTTGTGAAAGAAAATTTGAAATCATATCTATTTACGTCGTATTGAAGATACGAAAGAAGTGACATTTCGTAATTACTGTTCTTATAAAGACCGAAATTTATAAGTTGATAATATGTATGAAACGGACATTTTTCTTCGATACTAATGTTAGTATATAAATTAAAGTATTACATGATATCAAATGATTTTTTCACCGAATATCTAGTGATGTAGGGAACTCAACCCATCAAACGTAGTTAGTCCAAATTTATGATTATATCTTCGTCGTTATAATCATATTCAAGTATTTGAAAAAAAAGAACGAAACGTGGCATAATGAGCCATTTCTGTCTCTCGTCTGGATCAGAGGTAATCAAACTTTTTGAAAATCTGTCCTCTCACTCACAATGAAAGCGTCAGTGTTTCTCCCAATTGAAATCTCCCTCAATTACGGGTTTTAAATAATGTTTGGCTAAATATGAAAGCCTTTTTCTTTAAGTATTGGAAAATAAATCGTTTAAATACACATAAAAGTGAAAGAAATCAGATTTCGTGAAACAAATTCTTTTAAAATCACATCGTAAGCAATTACACGAGTATGAATAGAACTCATCGTTTCATAACTCGTCTCAAAGATGTAAACAAATTGTATCTTTCTTCTACAACAAATATAGAATGTTCTCTTTCACCACTGATGAGATCTTTCGTATTGTTAAACGCCTTATTGCGAACGACGCTTCAAGGACCCTCGTATAGAAAAATGAAAATCCAATGTATGGTTGTTTTTTTTTTCAAATTATTTTGTTAATTTCTACTTCAAATATTCTCACGGAAGTTGTGAAGATGTTCACTTGCCCTTAGAGGGATGCGTACCACGTTTGAAAACCCCTGGTCTTGGCCATATGAATGGTTCAAATACTTTTGTTCTAATTGAATGCAAGGCACATTATGGCATGTGTAAGGAATGTACTGCAGGTGAGAAAAGAGACTTCCTTTCATGAATTCACACGCCGTGTTTTATGAGGCTATTACGAAACGACGTTCACACAGCATTCTTCGGCTTCTTATCCGCAAAACATAATGTACTTTGTAGTATCGCCGGATGAGAGGATTCAATCTTTATGTGCTGCATGCTGTGTGAGAGTTATCTTCATAGACTCATTTCATTGCAAATCATTAATACACAAATCTCACCTTATTGAATACGTACGTAATACATTTTTGACTCTTTTACGTGGTAATATTCGAAGTATAGAGAAAGTTATGTAATACTGCAGGGAAAAGTTACTTTTTTAACAGAAAAACTCGTTTTGTGGCCTCCTGATAGAGTGAGAGATTATTTTTCTGGCTTCTTTATGTAGAAAATTACTTTTTCTCACACGTAGCGTAGTCAAAATCCACGATTTGTGGTTCATAAACATAGAAAATGCGTTTTTCAAAATCGTTTGGCTGGCCGTGTGCATGCGTGCGTAAGTGTGAGTGTGTGTGTGAACCACACAAGCCGAAACTATTCGTAGATTTTTTTTAAATTTTGGAGAAGTCCGCAAGAAGCCCGTAAGACATTTTTTAAATTTTCTTCAAATTGGCTTCATTTTTTTAAATTTCTTATAAAAATAGAGTAAAATACACGTACACCCGTGGAAACATAAAATTTCGCGTCGAAAATGCCTTTGCCCGCAGGCTTGATGGCGATGGACTTCCCTCACTGCCGAAAGCAATATCTAACGGTAGGTTTGAAAACTAAAATCTCTCGACCGAACTATGAAGATGAAATTCATTTGATTGGAGCGTATGAAATATTGTAACGTCCATTGAGAGCTAAAAAGTAGTACAGAAGTGAAAGACTTCCGCGATTGAAACATAGGCTGCCAATTTTTGGCTTCTGTAGAATATAATCCTTCAAGATACCAAAATCTAGTATTCGCACGTGTTTTCGCAATATAAAAAACTGGAGGGGTGGTGCAATTTGGCTGATTGAGCGTGTCGACATACACAGAGAAACATGTGTCATGAGAAATCTGTTCTTTAAGAACAGATTTCATTAAGGGAAAAAAAACTCTTAACTTCAATATTTTAGTTCTAAAAAGAAGCCGGAAAAATTGAACTTTTGCAATTTTCAAATAATCAGAGACCGAAGAAATTGTGATCTGCACCAGTCTCGTGTTCTTTACGCTCTCCGAAAACAAACATTTTTAAAAGATGGTGCCTTTTTTTTAAAACGTTGGAAATGTTCCAGTCGCTTCATGTAAAGTAGTATACCCAACATTATAACATCGGTTTCAAATTTAAGCGGCCGTTACATCAGCCAGTACAATTGGGGTATATCAGTTTTGGTGAAAATGGGTTGTCAGGTCTGCTTCAAAAAAATAGCAGACAAGCTGGGGGGGGCGGGTTACGTACTTTTTCAACATAAGATTTTGAATAAAAATTGTCCATTAATTTTTTGAAAAAAAATAGAGAACATAATGTGAAAAAGCGGACTCTCCCCTTTTATAGTATTTTCATATTTTCTAGTAGACACCTGGACACCATAGGTGAAAATACTACTTACTGTTTAGCCGCCAGCGTCGTTGACAGACAGACATTTTGCTGTTAATTTTTCGGAATCAAGGACCCACAAAACATGGATTCTAAGTACGCAACGTGTTAGATGAAGTAATTTACTATATATAGGCATAAGATGGCCTTTAGTTCTGGATGTTCAATTTATTTGTGAAATTGTCTTTGTTTGAATGTATGTTGTATGTGCTGCAAATAATGCGAGAAAGTATGTACTGTTGCAGCACTCCTAGTTTCGTTCTCTTGATATACCAGGCAACAGAAACATTTTGAAAACTACATCATATTCATTTTACCTCATGACTTCAAAAATATATCGATCTCTTTGGGGTTAACAAGTGCATGTAGTTATTTTCAAAATTCCATTTGCTAAATTTGTACTTCCTGTATTTCAAGCAATATTGAAGTGAAAACAATTACGTTTAAAGTTACAAGGCAGCGAAGCGTCCTGCTGAACACGTGTAATCACACCTTAAGTTTGGTATCGGACACCCGCCCGTCTTGTATAGAGCATTGAGTACAGGTACGCGAACATTTTATGCAGGAACGTGAGCACTGTGTACAAGCAGGTGAGCACTGTGTACAAGGATGTGCATTGTGTACGAGACTGTCAGCATTTTCATAAGCAGGCGAGCATTGTGCATTATAATAAGAGCATTGTGAATAAGCATGTGAAAATTTCCATACACATTTTACACAGCAGAAAGAACTATCACAGATGCTAAGATATTACTTACTATTCACGAAATGGGTATTAAAAAGTTCTTGAAATAAATTATTAAAATCTTTAGTGCGTTACTAAAGTAAATTCTCAGTGATGTAATGCAATGCAAATTTTATTGTGCCCTGAATCCCTTGCCATAAGCGTATGAAATCTATAGGTCGAAAGTAAATATCTTTCCATAATTTTAACAATGGCATCACATTCAATTTTCATATTGAAGTCAGTTAATGAACTTTATTCAATAATTAATGTTGCATAATTAGTGCTGCACATCAGGTGTTGAGTTGTATTACTTGAAAAATATACATTCAAATGCCTGCCTACCTCATTACCTATCTATCATGTACATGCAACACAAATGCTTATCCTCATCACAGATGGTTAAATATTGGAAACATATGTTTTAATTTTCCAGAAAAGTATAAAACTTCTCAGAAACTTCGCACAAAAATTCAAATAACAGGTGTGCTTTTTGGAATGATTTACTTCGGTTTGATTAAATCTGATGTACTGTATTCAATGTGCATAAACGTTTTCCAGGAAACATAACATACTTTCTCCATTTTTAATAACATGTTTTAATTCAAATGTAATATAAACGTATGATACAAATCTTGGCTTAATACAATAAATTAATGAACAATATTAACAAAATGTTCTATTATATCTACTTTAGATAAACATTAGAAGTCAATTAATTTAATTAAACCCGTCTTTTCGAAATAAATTCAGCATAGTCACTCAATCTTCGAAGAGGTTATACGCACAGAAACACACAGCAGTAAATATGTGCAGGTGATACTCACTAGTCGCGGCATGGAGGCCATGAGTGGGCGAGGCGGGGAGGGGCGAGAGGCGACGACGCTGCTGGGCGGCTGCTCGGCGCAGGCGGCGAGGGCGAGTGGCGGGCGGTCAGCCGGACCGCGCCCAGCGGAGCCCAGCGGAGGAGCCAGGGGAGGCAGCGAGGCGCCCGCACAACCACGGCGGCGACGACTCGCGCAGCCAAGGCAACGGAACGGAAGGGAAGGGGATGACACGAGCGGTTAAAGAGAGAGAGAGGGTTGGGTCAAATGAAATAGTGCGATGAAAAGAGACAGAAGAGAGTGAAATGAAGACAGAGAGACAGTATGAGGAGGATAAAAGGAAGAGAGTGAAAGGTATAAAAGCACAAATTCACGAAATGAAAGAAAACTAGAAATGGAAGCAATGGGTTAAAAACGTAAAGAAAAAGTAATGTATAGAAAAGAAAATATGGAAGGTATTCGTTAATCAATAATTGGAGGAGGGCTGAGCATTTTTCAAGAGAGAGAATCAGCATACCAGATGAAGATTGAGAAAGAGTAAAGACCCCTTCAAGGCGTAAAAAAGATAATATGAAGAGAAAATTAATTGCTTAAACAAGACCGATAGGGGAGTAGGTTCTAGGGGAAAAGATGGGGAATGTTTAGAGAGGCATATGAGAACAGCTATCTGCGATTGTAATAAAGAGGACCGTGATGTATGCACATTACAAGATGTAAATGAGAGGAAGATAATGAGAATGGAGAAATAATTGTGGAAAAATATAAAATGGAGAGGAATGCTGATCCAAGAAATTATGAGAGATAGCAGTTCATCCTGTAAGATGCAGTTAATCCGTAATGTAGATTTTGTTTCTGACAATGATAGGAATACCTCAATTCTACCCAAGTACAAAATGCCAAACATTGGTTGCATCTTAAACACATCCCTTGGTATATGGACAAACAATTATTTTATTTATTAGAAATAATAGCTTCCAAATAATGGACAAATGTTTCTAACAACTCATAATCTAGAATATGAACAAAAAAGTAAAAAATATTCATTCGTTTTCATTAGTTGATCTTACATTTCATATTATTTCCTAATATTACATTTTGTTGGTTTAATAGACTGGATTCAAATGCGTATGTTCCACAGAAAACTGGAAACGACCCATTTACGTATTAACTTATTTTTCTAAAGACATGCGAATTCTTCAGAGATTATTTCATTCTTAATTCAATTACATTAGGCCTATATTACGCCTACATTATTGCAAACATGCCAAATAACTTAACCTCCACCACAACACTGACATTCGATTTTCTCTCAGTTTTAAATTTCAAAGATCTATAGAAGTGCTACTTACTACACTGACAAGACGTCGAAGGACAGAACAATTTCTAGGGAACAAAACTACGACAAGTTGGTAGAATTATATCCCACAGATCTTTTTTATATTGTCCTAAATATTGAAAATCAATATTACAACAAAAATGTATCTTCATTCTATCTTCGTGCTTGAAATATCGAATTCGGGGACAGTCATAAAACAGAATTTCCTCAACGTGGTCGTTGAACCCTAATCTTGGTCTTCCCCAAAGATCATTTGGTGGCATTTTCTTTCGAATGCTAATCAATCATTTCAACTTCCCATCTAAAATGGCTTTGAAAGATAGATATTTTCAGATAGTGTGGTCGCAAACTGTATACTCGGGGCACCATTTTCGCTCGTCACGATTCATCCTTTGTAATACACGCTATCACTGATTCGTTTAATAACTTAAGATGCAGATACGCAAAAAAAACTATGGTGTCAAAGGGCAATGTACAATTTCCTCGTTGTACTCAAAAGTACAAGGAAACTTATCAGTGACCTTGATACCTTGCTTTATTTGTAATCAATATAGAAGATAAACAGTGTTTAAATTGAAAACAATGTAAAATCAGTTCAGCTAAGGACTAGAATGATGTTAAAGAATGAATCAAGAATTTTAAGAAACTAGTCAGACTCAAAATTCCCCATTTTCGATTAGCAAAAATGTGTAATTACAGTTCTGATTTTCCATTTTATACGTCAGTATATTTTAGATCAGTATAAATCTATTGCTCGTGATGATGTGTGCTATTAGTTCATGACAGAATTATGGTTCTTTCTTCTTTTTTGCTTCCAAACGAAGACACGTGGTGGAATTAAGTACGTAGGTAAGTTATTTAGAGTATAGCATTGAAATATATTAACAAAATTCCTTTGGTTTTCAATTATTAAGCGACTGACAATTGACTACATATTAGAGTGTTTCTCTCTATAACTTGTAGAAGAAAATATAATGGATGTGGATGCCACAACTTCTCCGCACAATTTAGTACAAATTTCAAAAGAAGGAATCTTTTTCCAAATTAGGATTTAAAAGAAAACATTGAGGTAGCAACTAATTCAATTATTCTTTTTAGATAGTTCTAAATATTTTTTACGCGAAATAAATTTTATTTAGTGTACTCATTTTTTCATTTTGTTTGTTTTTAATTCTATAATTTCCCACGAACCTAGCTAAAATGTAAATGTTACTTCGAATATTTCTTTGTCTTATTCAGGACAATGTATTTACATCATTACCTTCAGAACACCACAAATTTATTAGAAAATTATTTTCATGCCTCTATTCGACACGGGCTATGGAGGAACGAAAAGCTCCCACAAATATTCCAATAATTGAGAGAACTTTTATTTTTTTCTCAAGAGCTGCTCGAGTTTCTCAAAATTTTGAGCACATGATTCAAAGAAAACCAAAATTTTAGAAAGTTAAATTATCTGTGTAGTCACAAAGATAAACTAGTGTATCTTTTATCGTAGATCTTAATTAAATACTCGTATTTGCAATTAGTTATAAGGCGAGAACTACTGATTTTACCTTTTAATTAGAAGTAAAATAATAATTAACAACAAAAACTACCTACTTTTACGTCTTAGCTTGCTTTCTTTTACACACTAAGTTGAGAATTTCGAATATCACTCTTCTATAAACATTTGTGCAATCAAAATTACAGGACCGTATTTAAATTACATTATCTGGACTTGTGCGATAACTCCGCGCTTTGTTCATAATTGTTCAAAAATGGCTTCTTATGAAAAGTCAACTTCAAACGTCCAACAGCAGAACTATGCATTATAGCTTTTCAGACTCGGTACTGTGCGAGAATTTTCTAATATTATTAAACGCCGAGATTAAATTGCAAAGAAAATAAATTGTCCTTTTAATTTTATAGTGAAAGATTGACTTTTTCTTTCATTTAATTTTAAATATATTTCGGGTTTTTACACTATTTTTTGAATACATTCATGATAGAAAGTTCAAATAATTCTCAGTTCATAAAATACTGCTTAAAAAACAATTCGAAACATTTTCCATTTACCCTCCAGTATCTCCTACGTGTCTCATAATAATTCGTGTCCTCCCCTAAAAACTCCATGTCCCTTCAGGAACACGAAATCATACTTTCAAGGTCCTAGGACGTATCGTTTATGAGTTATGTTCGAATATGTCTGTTGCAGCGATATGTACATGTGCAAAACACTATTATTTTTATTTTAAAATTGTTGGACGTGGTGAAATTCCCTATCCAGAGGTAGCACACGTACAAAGTTTTGTCTCGATGGCTTCTTACAAATTGCCAATAACCGTCATCTATCCTTAATTTATCATACAAAGAGAAAAATCTTTTTTTTTAAATGAATTTAGTTATTAAAGTATGATATCAGTATTTAAACTAGCTAAATTTATCACGCAATTATTTTACTGGTTAATTACATTTAATAGTAATTTATGTTATTAAAGGAAAGGGTTGTCTGCAATTCGACCAAATTGTTGTGGCTTTCATCACGACAGAACCGTCATCGTAGATTGGAGGTACGTTTTCAGATGTGCACATCCATAAATTTCGTAATTATTAATCTTATTACCACATACCTGCACTGTCGAGGGCAAGTCGTTGCGAGCAATCGCGCAGGTGATGCGCTCAACCAGCATCACAACGCTCTCCGTTGCCTACTCTCAGAATTTTGTACGTTGGCGAGAAACGCACTCGACACAAACTCGCGAGAGCTTAGCTCTCAAGTGAACACGCACTTTAATAGAGATATATGATTGAAAACAGGGCTGTCACTCGAACACTGAGCAATGCATATGCATATGCAAACCTTTCATTTTTCATTCATTCATGTTTATGAAGGACTATAAGCTCCATTATACTATTTTGTTCCTACGTTCTGAAAATAATGGGCTACAAAGAATTGTCATAAAGTAATATAACAAGAACCTTCAAGAAAGTAAATAAGGATGCTTGTTGATAAACTATGTTATCGCATCAAATAATTAAATGTCCAAACTTTTCTTCCATAGTAATTAAACTGGATATTTTTAAAAATTTTTTTTAAGAAACATAGAAAACTTTTGTTATTTAGTTAATAGCATATCTTATATTTGTTATTAGCATTATAAAAAACACCCCATAAGATTGTAATTGTTCGTATTACCAGAAGGCGCAGTTTTCGCGTTCATTGTCAAGGATAATTAATTGTTTTCTTTATAGACATACACTGCGTGTTGCGGAGTACGCTTTAACTTGAAACAGGCGAGTGAGAACGAAGTGTATGACAGGTAAAACATTCTAAAAAATCGTTAAAGCATTTACGAGTGGCTAAACAAACTACGCCTAAAGTAATTTATCTTATTCCAGACACTTCAGACATCATTAAGAATGGAAACGACGAAGAAAGAGAAAAATCAATAGCACTTACAACATAATTTATTTGAATCAAACTTATTAAGAGATCAGAAATTTCTAATATTTTTTTGTATAACTATTTAATATTAATGGCAAAGAATTTATTGATAATATGAGATAGTCAAAAGTCAGAACTAACATTAAGCATCTTAGGAATGGTGTTAGGGCGACAGAAAGTCACATTTTAGTAGTAATGTTTAAATTAATCCATTAAATCGTTAACTGAAACAATTATTTATTACTTAAATATTTTCTTAAACTTTCAGAATTCCATAAATGTTATTTTACAGAATGAAGAGTTTCCAGTATTCAATTAGTTTTACGTGTTCGAACGCAATTGATTTCCTATTTTACCAAATAACTTAAAACAAGTGAGAAAGATAAAAATCCACTTATTTGAAGCAGTCGTGCATTCACGTAAGTTATTTATTCCATTGGTTGAAGAAATATTTCACATTTACACGTTTTTATGCAATACTATGAATAGACAAATCAGACAATTTTATTTTCATTTACAAACCTTACCACTCAACTACCTTATGACTGAGAATGTGCCAAATTTCCAAATTGAACTAATACAACCACGTACGTTACAATAGTGGACAAGATTGTGAAAAGTAACAACAAATCGATTCGCAGCACGTTGCAGGCGGTAAAACGCATATCTGTTTGGGAAATCTGTCTTTGAAACATATTTAAGTGAGATACTGTTGAAGGAGGTAAATTATCGTTTAACTGAATTCTCATCAGCAATGATGATGTCTTCTGTGCTTCTGTACACGTACTCGAGCATGCCCAGCAAAGAAATACAACGCGAACGAAGTGGAAAATAATGGCAGTAACAAATTCCACTGCGGCGGCGGCAGTCCTCAATTCTGTATTTGAAACCGAAAATCTAAACCTTGCATAAGCTTTCGTGCCAGACGAGGCATAACAGTTCAGCAAAATGAACCAAGAAGCACTTCCAATATCACTAAAATTCTGAACACCGAATGCATCGTTGATGGTTTTGGAGATTCTATACAAACAAAAATGTGCTTCACGCAAAGACTGAATCATTCTATCCGAGTTGTAGCTTGTTTTGTATTTAATGTTATTTTTAACTGAAACTTGTGTAGGAGGCAACCACTCATTATAAATATTTGTGCTATGCGAAGTTTCCAAGATGTCCAAACATTTAAAAGCTATATTGTCTCCTTTATGAATTCTCACAACACGATTCATTTGGAAGTTTAACTTTCTGAATCTTGCTCTCAATAGAAGAATCATCAACACAAACTTGGCAGTCACTGCTGTGTTGAAAATGCAGAAAAAGGAAAAGCAGACGAGAGTTGTAAATCGGCCTTCTCCATACGCGCAAAAGCCGTGAACACTCCATAGCAAAAGTAATAACAAGACCAATGTGCTGACAATCTTCGTCAAAGTTTTTTTCATCAATCGATATTCTGTGGGAGGATTCTCGAAAAGTACACTGTCGACCATGGGCAAAGCTTCCAGCAGCCTTGACAGCGGCTTTGGTTGCACGACCAGCGATGCAATTATGCAAATCATACTATGCGTTGGCTGCACTATCAGATGAAATATAAAAGGAGAGTACGTGATTAACTGGTCCGGTTCAAGGAAGATTTCTAGGAAGTCAAGCCCGTACAACACTGATGCGGTCAACACTAGAGCTGCCATAGATGCCGTATATAAAAAATGTGCCTTGGATATGTGGAGACCTTTTCCAGGGCAGTAGACACCTGGCGAAGTTCCGGTTAGTCGGGTAAACCAAACTATAGAAGAAGCAGCTTCGTAGAGTTGATAAGACAAATTTTTCATTTCCGTTTCCTTCGACTTTTTGATAGTAATTTTAAAAAAGGTTCCGTTATAGATATACCGTTTGTATCTACTGAGACTAAATTTCAGTTTGTCGGCTTCAACGGCTGCTTGGTAGCTATGGATATTGAAGTACTGAGAACTCTTGGAAGGGTTGTATTGAACGTACAAGATGCACTCTAATTGCCTCCAAATGATTGATGTCATTCCCGGAGAACAATCCATTAGGATATGAAAATCGAGTTGCACGAGTTGGATTACAATCCATCAAAATATTTAACATTTTTTTGAAAGATGTACTGTACAAATAATTGTATTCGTTTGAGAAGGAGGATGAATGGACCAATTTTTGATTATTTACTTTGTTTAACTATATGGGTTAATAAATCTTTGTTCATTCATCATCTCTCGGTATTCAATATTTAATCAGCTATCCTCTTTTCAAGAGGTGACTCATCCCAATTTTTTAACTACCACTCTCCAAGTTTAGGCAAAACTCACAATGTGTTGAGGCCAGGTGGTGCTACAGAATGGCACAGACTTTCCGTATTAGTTTTCTATTTCCTTGGGTCTTCGCTAGCTATTCGGAATTGCCACATATACTTTCTTGCCAACTACCATCAATCACCGCCAAAAGTACATTTTTTTGTCATATTCTTAATTCTTCGGTTACCTATTGGTAGAACGAAAATATTAATTTTAGAATATTAAAGAAAACAAAAACCCAGCCGTAAATGGCAATTTTCTTTTAAAAATTATGTGGCGTTTAAGAGAAAATGGCGTTTTAGCTCTGCTAAAATGCGAAATTTGAAGCTTACTTTCACAGAAAATTTTCTAGTTTTCAAAATACTTTATCCGAAGTTATTTGAAGCACTTACACTCACAAATATAATAATCTTTACAAATTGCGGATAAAGTGCATATTAAAGATGGGAGAAATCTTTCAAAAAATTTACTTTTATACAACAAAAAATAACTGAAAATAAACTTTACGTTATATTAAAGTATTAAAGAGCGTAATCAGCACTATCCTTTACAAAATTTTGAATAAAAAAATTGCAGCCATATATGAGAAAATAGCGTTTGAGCGTTTCTGAAAATGCGAAATTTTGAGCTACTTTTCACAGAAAACGGTTGTATTTTCGAGAACCTTTATTTGACATTATTTCGAGAAACTATACTCGTAAATATAATAATGTAAAAAAATCGCCGATTATGTAAATATTAACGACGTGAGAGACCAGTAAAAAATTAACATTTTTGTAATTTTTGAAAAAACCAACCGATAGGGCAATATGGCTTTTATGTCATCCGATACATTTCCCACTATCCGTACCAAAGTTTGAAATAAAAATGTGGAGCCGTTTTTAAGAAAATCTTTTTGTAATTTTTTTATAATTGCACATATTGCACGCAATATTGCACGAAAACTACTAAAATTTTGAAAAACATTTATATGACCTTTATGAAAGAACTCAATATGCAGAACCAGGGACCGAATACCGAAATAATAGCGGTAAAGGTATTTATACCGGTATAGAAATACCTTTACCTCTATTATACCTTTATTCAAAATACCTTAAAAAATACCGGTATAAGACGTCAAATACCGGTATTTTTAGAGGTATTTTACCTTTATTCGACGTCTATACCGGTAAAATACCTCTAAATAGAGGTATTTTACCGGTATTTTCTCATAAAAATACCGGTATTTTCATGACAAAATACCGGTATTTCAGTAGAAT